>UELV01080497.1:0-15117 GCA_900490015.1 Megastigmus stigmatizans
CACACACACACACACACACACAGACAGACACACACACACACATTTTATCCGCGAAATCGCGAACCAAGCACACGCGGCCTTACACGTAAACGTATTATTACACAGCGATGTCTCGGCGCTCCCTTTCACACTTTTCTCCCCAATTTTTGTTTCCTTCCAACATTAAACTGGCCTCAGATAGGAGACGGGGAGAATGGGAAGGGGTTGCCGGTGTGAAGAAAAGCGGATATCCATCTTTCTCTCCTCTCCTCTCGCTCTCTCTTTCAATCTCGAACGCTCCGCGCGAGAGTTTCATTTTTCTCGACGGCGCCGCAGCTCAGCCCCGAAAACAGATACACACACACTCACATAGGCACGCGCGCTCGCGCGTATACATATATATGTAATGTTGTAGATCCTTGTTCTCTTCCTCCTCGTTAGACGTGGCCGGAGGCGTGAGCGTTGTACATCCTGGACAGATCGACGAGCGACGGAGGCGCCGACGGTGGTCACGCGCTCGACTTGTTTGCTGTGGAGAGAGTCGACGTCTTCTCGAGCTCCAGTTCCCGGGCCATGTTCTCCCAGACCTGACCGTTCGTCAGAACTCTGAAAATCACAATTTGACTCCGATGTATCACTTTCTTTTTTCCTCACCAGACTTGTAATAATAAAAAATTATTAAAGTGTATACTTGTCGAAACTATTGTTTAAATTATGCATTTGATGTATTGTTTATGTAGATGTACACCACCGCGTGAGATATAATATGAAAGAATTAATATTTGAAGTGGAGAGCGGTAATTTGTTTCCATAAATCGTGAAATTTACCGACCGAGATTTCATTGCAGATATACGCAATCCCTGTATATAACATGTAAACCGAACTGAACGATCAGATATCACTTCGTGGAATTTAATTACACTGGTATATAGAGTCTCTTGCAAAGATGGAAATTCTACCAAACATTAAAAATTACCGTAGTCGTATTTTCAAATTTATCGTTACAAATTGCATTAATGCCTAGTTGATATATTCAGTAAAAAATCAATGGAAAGAGTAATCGAATTTCCAAGATAATTAAAATTTGAGAATTTGCATTGCGAAATCTGCGTGTAATAAAATTTCGAATAATCTTATTAATTAAATTAAGCTTTGCCTCATTCTACGATGATTTCAGAAATATGATTAAGATCTTTAATGCTTGCTCATTAATAACTTGATACATTAATTGCAAATATTTATACGATAATAACAAAAATATATATGAATTTCATTCATTTATCAGATTATAAACGTTAAACCAAATTGCTTATCGCGATCCCAAAAAAAACCCCACAACATTTTTCATCCGATTAGAGTAAATTCAGATAAACACGATAATGCTCTATATTCTCTGAGAAGATACTCGGTGGCCGAGAAAAAACCAATTTCTCACGCAAATGTGTATATATAGATATATGCCAAATGAAAAATGGGGTGGATAGACTCACTTTCTCGTGTTATCGCTGACGACCTTGTCCGGTGCGCCGTAGTTGGGCGGATTGGAGTAAGGATCGTAATTGAGTACCGAGAGCATCGGCGCGATCTCGGCCATGTCGCGCACCACGTCTTCCGGGAAGTTGCCGACCCACTTGGTTAGCGCCTCGAGATTCACTGGCTTGATCACTTGATCCGATGAGCGCTCAACCCTGAAACACGATATATATTTGCACTTGATCTCTTTTTTTGCTTTCCTCCTTCTTTTTTTTCTCTTTTCTTGTTCTACTCGTTGCTTGGCGGTACGGGACAAACGCGGGTAACTCGAAACTTTTTCTCAATAGCGCGATTGAACAGTTGCTTTCTCGTATTTTGTACAGAGTGTCTTGACACGGTGATGTTGAGAGAGAAAAGTGGAAGTTTTCTATTTAGAGAATTTACAATAGTATGGAATTTATTAAGAATGAGGATATGAGTAAATTCACGTCTTTTCTAATATTTTTCGTTAAACTAATCGGACCGTAAAACTACTTTAAGCTGAGCGACAGGATTCTATTACTATGCTAATTTTTATCATTATGGAATTTAAAATAACTTCACGGGAAAGAATGATGATGGATGTGCATATTTGACACTTTAGAAATGCCTATCCAAGGAGAAAGATGAGAATGGAGAGACGAACAAGCAAAAATAGTACACTACATGTCCTATAAGTAGAACGATGTCAGGCTTAGTCAGACTGATTTTGTATACTGTCGTCAGATAGAGTACCAATTATGCATACACAATGCTGTATACAATTACACACATTCTATATACACACACACATGTACATGCATTCTTATTTACATTATTATCTTTTCCAAGATACGCCTATGGAGATTTTAATAGTTAGGAATCGATTGTTGAAATATATTTTTAAAAAATTATAATTTCATCTGTACACAGAATATTAATATCTTTAAACTCTTGTATTTAAGTAATACATAATTAAGCAGCACTGCATCATTGTTTTTAATTTTTACCACATCAATGTTAGCTTCCTCGATTCTTATTAATTCACGGCTACTTTTTTTCAACTTTCCGAAAGAATTACACGATAAATTTTCGTTATGCAAGCTTATTTATCGATGAAAGATGTAGGCGGGGTTATGCGCGTGGAATATTTCGAGCGCGAGCTAAAATAAATAAAATCCTATTGCGCCCAATATACGGAAGTTCAGCTGATCTTATCTTTCGCCGTAGTGCGCGCCACGAGTTTATTAAGATATGCGATTAAGTTTCAGCATGGGAGGACAGCATTAATAACGCGGCAGTGATCCATCAACGACGAAGAATATCTCCTCTACTATTTTATATATGTATATATATATATATTGCTTCTCGCGACTTTGAATTTACTGTATAAAATATTCATTCTGCTCAGCGTTATGAGATTTTCTTAGTTAGACATCAGACTTTAGATGATTTCGCTGCTCTGGAAGCACCGGCTGCATTATAGATACGAAATTTTAGCGAGAATTTGTTAAGATTTTGGTCATTGTTAATATTGGAAGAGCTGTACAAATAAAATATTAATATTATGCATTGATCTGGTTTGCTTTATGTATGTATTATTCTATATAAACATTTTTTTTAGCATAGAGCTATGAAGAAAATTCCTCCATAATTATTGATTACTTGTAAGTTACATACTCCGGCTGAATTGAAACGACATTTTGTCAACGCGTTAACACATCCCGCTGCTTATCATTCCATAACAACCGTCTGTTTACCTTCGTCACTCTCGGTTAATTATCACCCTCGAAAACTACAACTACATACGATAATCAGAGTCAAGATTCGCCACGGCAAGTGGAAAGCGCGTTTAAGCCGCGATCGTTAAAATCCCGGCGCCACACGAGTCAGTTAAAACAGATGGTAAACACAACGGCACGTACTTGCTTAGTGGAACGCCGCCGGGTTTATTGATGAATTCCTCGTGATGAAGTACAGACTCGTTCCAGGGCACGTCCAGATATAGTAGGATCTTCTGCATCCATTCCCTCGGATGAAGGACGAGCTGCTCGTAAGGTACCATGAGGCAGCGCTCGGAACCTACATCCTTGCACTGCTTGTACATCATCGAGATCGCCTGGTTCCACTTGATCATGCATTGCCGATACGACGATAGGTCGAAGCCCGTTATTGTCACCTGCCGATTTTTTTTAACGGTCAATTCTTTTTTTATCACTCATGATGATGAAAGCGATATTGTTATTTGCGAAGGACGATAAACATCACTTGAAGTAAATTTAATAGCTTGTATTTAAAATAAAGGGAAAAAACTTTTGTTTTCTTTTTTACACATTGGTATAAAAAAACAATAACTGTGTATGTACAACGCAAAAGTAGAAATGGAAGAAATTGTATTCAGAATAGAAAATAAATACATTATATATATTCCAACACCTTATAGGTAAGTACATATTTTATCCTATCAGTTTTGCGCAATATTCCCCAATTTCCCAATCTAAATTTTTAATTTCAATTCAGAAAGAATATCAGGACTAAAGGAAATATATAAGCATTGACCCATATCGATCGTCGTTATTTTGAAATTCAAAATTTCCGCTTCAAATTTGAAATCGGTGACCTCAAAATTATCCAGGAGACAATAACCCCGTCGCGAGCACATCCTCATAAAAAAAAAAAGAATGATAAAAGCAGAAGGGAGATTTAAGCTGAAGGAAAATTGAAAATCCACGTTCATACGTTCGTTTTCGCGAAAAATAAAAAAAAAACTTACCTTCCACGCGTATACATGTCTACAAAAATACAACTTAAGCCAACTCCAATAAAAATCAAGCGCTTATATATAGAGTATTTTACAATTGAATGGATTTGTATTGATTAGTAGCGTTCTTACATTATACGGTGGGTTTACACTTATATTTAACTTTTTAAGATCATTGACAAGTGTTGTTCTTTGATCCATATATAATATTATCTGTAAATGCTAAATAACTTTTATAAGTTAACAAAGCTTAAACAAAAATAAGCGCTTATGTATAACCAAAGTAGAAGAAAACAAAGAAGTGATAATACCTTTCTAGATATGATGGAGTGTACGGTGGCCCGACCGTCCCTAATCATGAATATGAACTTGGCGTTGGGGAAGAGGTCGAGCACGTAAGAGCCCATCTTGAGCGTGAGCGGGTCCTTGTTGCAGAGTCGAGGCGCCGGTTCCCCGTGCCTCGCGATTACCTCCAGACAAAACGCCGCTATGGCACTGTCCATCACCTGATAAACCGAATGCAATTTCCCCGTTAATCGAGATCCTCTAGCTGCGGCTACATTGTCTGGACGCGCCGCGCTTTCCTCCTCCCCCGTCTTGTGTCTAACGTATACACAATGCTCGTCTCACGAGATAATGGGACGTGTATTACACGTGGGCTAATCGGGACATTTTTCTGAACGCGTATATTCTGCCGACAGAGAGAGAAATGACGCTTTGCGTAATGATCGGGTTTGATGGAATTGTGCGATGGTCTAGAAATAACGCGGCTTTTGGGATAAGAGCGGTGTTTAATTAAAAAAATTTTTTTTTTCATTTTTCAGCAAGGAAATATAAGAGCGGAAGATAGCGACTAGGCTGCAATATTTGCCGAGTCAAAAAGCTTATATGCTTTAATTATACCCGTGTGATGGAATTTTGCAATTATGTGCGAAATCGATACTATGGCTTTACTAATTAAAAGTTTCGTATAGTAAACGCGGCCAAAAGCATCGGTTATCTTTTATCCGTTTGATTTTTTCTTTTTTTTTTGTTCATTTGAAATTGCACCGATCTTTTTGTATTATACACATAATCGTTTATTTGCATCTGATGGTGAAACACTTAAAAATAAAAGTGTGCCTGCTGTTAAATGTCGTTTTATAGTATCTCTTTTCAGATTTTAAGCCGCTAGATATGAATTTTATTGCAGTTAAATATTGCGGAGGTATTAGAATTTCTCGAAACTTAGAGCGACAAGCTAATTAGAATTCAGTTTGCTTATACGGTTCAAAATAGCGATTCATGTGGATTTACTCATCGTCTAAAATAAACGATAACATGGTTTTCTAATTATTGTCTTAACATCTAATTATGAATATGTAATTTTAGATATTACAAAATACATAATTCAGTTAGTGTGCTAAGAATAGAATCCGATGATATTCAACATTGAAATGGTATCGCACGATTCTTGTAGAATAAAAAAATAACATAAAATGGTCAGGTTATTGTTTATTAAGTTCAAAATTACTTGAACTGCAAAAGCTCACCTCCTTAGATACACCAGCTTCTTCAAGACGAACACTTTCTCGCTCCGATCTCAGCCAATGCGACCGCATTTGAAGAATCCGAGGAATTATTCTCGTCTCTTGGCCACATCTGAAAATCAGATAAATGTTGGAAAAAGAAACTTAAAAATTATTACGACATCAAAAATTAACGCGTAACGCTCATCGACTTTTATCAGATGTTCTCCTTGATCCAACGTAAAACTATAAATCAGTTTACATCTATAAATACGTATGTCCAAAAAAAGGTGAGTAAAATCAACTTAACATAGAATTTTCCGAACAAAACGAATTCAACTAATCCGAAAATCAGCTCGAACCGCTGCAGCCGCTTAAAGAATTATCAGTCTGGAAATGCGCAGATTTAATTCACCCGGTGTGTGCTGCCAATTAAGTTGCAAAAAAAGTGAAAAGAAGTTGAAGGTAGAAGAAATATCGAGAAATTCCGTTGGCTCCGTTTACATCGGCTGCATCGAGGCAGCTTCTGAGCATCCGCGAGAGAAACGAAAAGAGAGAAAGAGAGAGAGAGGGAAAGTTAATCGATTTCGGGGAAACGGGGAGAGTAGGAGTCTCGTTTGCGTTTGATTGACGTGCACCGGGAAAAAAAAGCAATGCTCGAATGGCTCGGTTATGCCTCGAGCCATATAACTGGCTGAATGTTGAAACATACACCGAGAAAAATTATATTCCTTTTAAATGGATCTATAGTTAGTTTCTTTGCATTTTCACTCCACTTGGAACGTAGACAGTAAAAAAAGACTTTATTAAATTAAAAGTTTTTCAAAATTCATTATAACATATATAATCTTGATTCAGCTTGTAAATGCATGCATATCTAATAAAAATTTACAACCACTCAAGCGCACCTTTTTGCCAGATGCTACTTATAACGTTGTTTTAGCTTCATTTTTACTCAGCGTGTAAAAGGGTCTAATTCAGACTCTCTTCCTCTATAGCGTGTATATACGGAAATAGAAAGCGCGACCCCGAACCGAGATGTTACCGCTCTTTGTAATTCGACTTTTGCATTGCCGAGAATATAAAATTTCCGCTGGGATTCACTCGATCTCTCCGCTGTGTTTTTTTTTGTTCAGCTCTTGAAACGCTTGATATCGATTTCGTCATTACAATAGCGCGAAAATTGTGCATCGAAAGTTCCGGTTGTGATCTTTGATGTCCACTCGAATAATCCCCGCCATAGCTTTTGAATATCATTCCGCGATTAAAAAAATAAGAATCGTCTGTGAAAATATTATAAAAGACATTGTTTGATTTGATCCACTTTCTATTTATTATCAATAAGATGAGATTTTAGACAGTAGGTCGACTAAAAGTTTTAATATTCCCAATGCAAGACAAAAATAAAAGTAGAGACGTTGAGTTTTATATCTTTTTCGGTATATACGCGGCCCTCAACAAACTCGTCTGTTACTACTGATACTGGACACACGGAGTTGCATTTTACAACGTTGCATCCGACGAACTGCCTTCTTCCCTTTACTTCTCTTTAAAGAAGGAAAACGATCGAGTTCATTCAGAACTTGCAGTCTTTACGTCTCGCGCGCGCAAAAGGGGAAGTAAAAAAAAAGTTAGTGTCCCCAACATCAGAAGTTCGCGCAAGCCTTATAGTGGAGAGATGGTGGAGGTCTAATTAAACTCATAGCACCCAGAGGCGACCACATTCGCTTTTAATTATGAGGAAAAGGGTGCGTTCGCTGGTGGAAAGGCAACTTTCGAAGTTTCGCTCTTTCCTCAAACTTCCGTGATCGAGAGAGAGAGAGAGGCGTGTATCAATACCAACCTGACTTCCGGATGGGCGTCCATCATGGCACGCATGAGTGTGGTACCCGAACGAGGCACTCCGCCGATGAAGATGAGGGGCATGTTGCGGTCGTACGGATAAACCTTCTGGTCGTTCGGTCCAACCACGAATTTCTGGAAAAAAGAAGAAGCGAAAAAGACTGTATAACTCGTATAAGCTCTTCCTTTTATATACACTCTTTCCTCCCGTTCTTCTACTAGCTTCTTTTTTCTCCCCACCTCTTCTACGCGCTGCTCCTCTGCATCGTGTATTTTAATGTGCAGAGGTTTATGCATACGCAGTAAACGTTTTTGTGTGCGGCTTGCAAACATTATAACCTTAACTGGTTTAATGTTGAAATCGCCAGTTCGCTTTCGATATGAATTTAAAAGGAAAAAAAAGAAGACTATTCCCTTTTTTATGGTAGCTCATTACTTCGGTGGAGGAGAGGAGAGTTTTTAAATTTTAGAGCTTTTCTTACATTCTTGTCATGCGAGGGGATGAAAATATTTCTCAAAATTCGTATTCTTTTTTTTTATATACTCTAGGGGATTGTGTGCAGGCTATGAAACTCGTACTTTTAAAGTAAGTAAAATACATATTTTGCAAAAGCTTTTCAACACACAAAAACATTTACTGCTATATAATGGTGAACATGAATGAATTCATAGGACAAGCTTTTCTATATGTATAAAGTAGATGCGCTAATCTAGAAAAAATGTCATATAATCAGCTTATTGAAAGTAAAAACAAAAAGTAAGTAATAAAGGGGATACTGAGGCAACATGAAAAGTGCAAAATATTAAACTCGTACGCTGTATCGAAATTCTTACGATCACTTCAGTTTTCAAGCATTCTATGAATATCTATAGGTATAAAAGGAAACCAATCGAAGCAGATTATTTTGGCTCCACAAACAAGACGACTAAGGTAAGTAAAAGGTATAGCAGAATCGAGCGAAAGTAGGTGAAGAAAAATTGAACCTACGAAAAATTGACGATAGTCTAGTCGAAGCCAGGGCCCCGCAGTTGGTTTTCCCGATATCTGGGAGAAAAGATGGAACGTTCGCATGAATTAATAAAGCATGTAGTTGTTATCACTATAGAATTTATGTAAAGTTTGAAATAATTTCAAAAGAGAATTGTTAATTTGATTAAATATGTTTTGCCAAATAATAATTCTATATGTATGAAAAATAAGCTAAATTATTTTATTATAAATTATAATGACGTGATGTATGAATAAACTAAAGTATTCAAAATTCATATAGTAAATATTAATTTATTACGTCGATTCAGCGATCAAATAGGCAAACCCCTTTTGCATTCTACAAATTGCTTACGTTTACGATCGTTTACAAGGTACAGAATTCTGATTTAACAAAATTCAACGTCTTACCCCTTGGGAATATAAATAAAATGAAAATTATATCGTAGTAGATAATGTCGAGCACCTGTAGGACATTGGGTTTACTCAAACTTACTTTAATAATTTTTTCAACATTTCCTTCAGTTACAGGGATCGAAATGTTTATCAAATATAAAATTCTAGTTTGCGCAATAAATGACAATATTAATGAAGCTTAGTTTGGAAAAGAATATGCACCTCTCTTTCGATGTTCACGAGGCAGAAATTTGGTTTTATTGAATGAAACACGCCAACGTTTCGAGTGTGTTTTTTATTTCCTCTTCAGGGCTATACAACTTTGTAATATCAATGAAGCTTTACATGTTAAACATTTTAATTCTGGATTTCTCCAAAAAAAAATTACTAAAATGGGTCACTAAAGCTCCACAAACAAAAGCTAATAATTTCCTTACGCGATTATCAAATCTTATCGTTGTGAAAAGATCTGATTTATCGTTATACGTCTCGACTCATTTATTATTATTTCCCCATTTCATTATTAAGGAACACGCGCCTCGCGATTTTACAAATCGGAGACCAAGTTCGTTAAATTCACAAATCCTCCCCCTTTTCTCACTCAATCCGCATCGTTAGGCGCACTACTGTATACTTACATATATCTACATCTCGCAGTAGGCAGCACAAACGTATACACCCCGCATGTCCATCAGGTGTTTGAACCCGCTCAGAAACGACTGACACATCGCAGTAATCCGCGCATGTCCATCACAATAAAAAAAGGTCAAGGGTGTCGCGGCTAAGCATTTACGAGCCGTGGCCGGCGGACGCTCGCTCAAGGTAAATTTAATTTCGTCGAGCGACGCACACGCGCGGCGTAAAATCGTAAATGCAGAGTCGCAGTACTCGGCTGGACGAATCTACCATTGGAATCTTTGCCTTGATTACTCACCGTACCCACATACACATGCGTGTGGATCGCTATATTATATCATTACTCGAGAGCGGTTGGGACACGGGGGTACGGCACAAGTCGGAGCGCCTGCGTTATCCGAGAAACGGTGCAGTGTTGCTTCGTAGTATAGGTATAGATGCAGCCTCGCCTACTCGTGCTCGCGCACCTACGGTGTAGCGTGGCCTCGGCAGCTGTTAGCAAGCGATAAGGCCAATTCCGAGGCAGACCTCTCTCGACTTTACGGCCTCGACGTATGCGAGAGAGAGAGAGAGAGAGAGAGAGAGAGAGCTATCCTCGTTACGTCTTCTTACGGCTGGCTGTCTGACGCAGCTTCGTAGCCTCGAAAGTAACTTGATTTTTTTTTTCCATTTGAATAATGAGTTTTGCATACCCAAGTTATGAATGTGTCTGCGCGCGTAAGTTATATCATTTGCAGTAGTCGAGTTGTGTCAAGCTATGTGTGCCAGTTTTCGAATAGACGTTGTATGTATGCCGAGGTGTCTGTTATAGAAACAGTTGGAATACGGTATATATATATATATATATACTACCTGAATTGTGTTTTGCCGCGCTGTAACTTGTAATAAATGTCGGTTTTGGTGATCGATCGAGAATAGGAGGATAAGTGACAAAAACCCAGTAGCGTTAGTTTAAGTAGAAAACTTCCAACTCGGTCAGCCCGCAAACTAAAATAAAAAATACACATCAACAGCGAAAAACTGCATGTTTAATGAAATCCGTGTTTCCAACGATTCATCCGGTAACACAATTATTCTCGTATCCGCAAGACATCTTTCTTCGTACTTCTCGATGCTTGAGAAATCAAGGTACTCATAATCCAATTCTTCGTCATACCATATAACAGAAATACGGCATTTTCTATATCTCGTTCTCGCGTGACAAACAGCAGCGATCTCTCTCCGCACCTCCTCGAGAAAGTGTATAAAGCCTTAAAAAATTCGTCTCCCGATCTCATCCTCCGCAAGACTCGTCTTTCTCTCGCCCTCCGGGATTCCGCAAAATCCATCACTCCTGGAAATGGAATATCTCAAAGTAACAATTCGAGCTGCAGGAACTCGTGCAGCAGCAGCAGCAGCTCTCCGGGCGTATTACAATACAGCAAAGAGGAGGTATATCTACGCTGTAAATCCTCGGTGGCCGGGGGTAGTGTAGGGAGATGCGAAGAGCCAATGTGGCCGCGTTTCAATAGTGCGTCGCTGCGCTGCTGCTGGACTGTCGAGTTACCGTGACGTCTGCCATTCTCCGCGCGTCTGCAGCTCGTTGTACGGTTGCATACGCGGGCTTTCTACCGATGGTCATATTTCAGAGAAGGTATAGAGAGAAGGGACGGGGGCGTACGGTCGCCTCTTTGCCGGGACAATCGCACTCGCACCCGCTGAGAGAGCGAGAACTTTGTGTGCTTTGCCGTTGGTGCAAGCTCGCGCTTGTTTTGTACGGCTGCGCTGCCTGTCTATGTGTGTATGTGTGCGTATGGGAGAAATGGTGAGCAGCTGCTTGCGAGTTTTACTCTGGAGTAGTCTAACTGATGCGTTTCCTTGGTTTGCTTACCCAGATAACAGCACGTGCCGTACACTGGTGGTGGTCGCACGCGTGCCGTCTGAATGTAATCATTGTGCTACCATCTACGAATTATATTTTGGATGCTGCACGCATGCCATCCAAATGCCATTACCGCGCAGTCACGAATATTACGCATATTACGCGTAATATTACTCGTAAAAATATACGTATTAATCAGCTTATCGAAATTTCTTTCTCATAAATGCAAATGGCGCCGCACTTGGCAGTTGTGGAGCTTTGTAAATAGGTTATGGATCACACTGTTGTTTGGGATTGTTTATGGGTGACGTTGCAGTAATTTATTTTAAAAAATGAACGTTAGTTTCTTACGTATAGCTTTTCGCATTTGACCGAACACAAAATAAATGCTTCTGTTGCAAGACCTTGAGTTTTTCAATATTGATTATTCCGAACTTTATTATTCACGGTATCTGCATCATATATGAAAAGCAATTGTTCGATTTTTCTTTTAATTAATTTTACACACGAGATTATAATTGAAATAACACTATTAGAAGCTACAATATGAATGAGTAAACGGAGCGCGGCGCAGCCATGAATGTAACGAATACTCTCGAAAAACAATGACACACACACAATTAAATCTAATTAACATGTGCACGCGCCACATAATCAAATAACGAAAATTAAAGCAAACACGATGTATACACTGTGTATGTGTACGAGTGCGCGAGACGAGACGGCATAGGAAGAGGCCAAACGAAGCGAGACGCGGCGCGTATCCGCGGCAAAATACAGTCGCCGCCGCTATATACACCCTCCTGAAAACACAAAACGAAGAGGGAGGAAAGCTGTGGAGCGATGTGTTTCACTCGGAAAAAGGAACGAGCGAAAACAAGGATGGAAACAGACGCGCGCATAAGGGCAAAAAGTAGGGAAAGAAGAAGAAGTGGAAGAAGAAGAAGAAGCGTCGGCGGGGGAGGGAGGGAGAGAAAAATAGCGAGCCTCTGTAACGAACAGCCAGAACAAAGTGTGCGCAACGAACGACTCGTAGCAGCGGCTGCCGCTAGTGCTGCTCGCGTCACGACGATGCGCGAAAATATTTTACAATTAGCATTTTTCGCTTACTCTCTCTCTCTCCCACTTGTAGACACACGCGCGAGCGCACTTTCGCCAAACTATCCTACTCGTCGAGAGCAAGCAGCGATTTATGCAGGTCCGTCGAGCTACGACTGTATACCACTATGTGCCTCCGACGTATAGGACGGAAAGCTCGTTTCGTTTCTCTTTCTCTCTCGCGCGCGCGCGCTTTTTTATACGCTTTTCTTTTCCGAGAGCAGCAGCAGCGGCAACAGCGGCGCACACATGAAGGGATGGAGAACAATGCGAGTCGAGGAGAAAAATGCGCATTTCACGTCTCTCATGCATACGTGTGTCTGCATATATATATATATAGATTGTACAGAGGCGCGCGCGCGAGCTCGGAATCCGGAATGCAACGACGAATGGAGAGATGGCTGCCGCTGGAGTTCGGCGACGCCGGTGGCTCGTGAAAAAAAGACATTTTTTTTCTCAATGGCCTCGACCGAGCTGCTGCTGCTGCTGCTTGCCCTCCCAGCCTTGCACTTGCGTATATATGCTGGGCTTCCTCTACGCGGGAGATAAGACGCGAGAGTCCCCGGCTTTATATATTTGATGAGGGAGATTTGTCGTTTAATGAAACTTTACTCGTGCTTCTGCTCGCCGCTCCTGGTCTTTTCTTTTTTGTCAAGGATTCGAGCTACTCTCGCGCAAGCGGTTTACGGCTTTTTCCCTCGTACCGGCCTGGGGGGTGAGGGACACACGCGTATTTCCTAGGTTTTAATGCGAGTTATTAGTGTTTTGTTGGGACGTTCTTGGATATGCGAGTAATCCGAGTTGGCTCTCTCTCTCTCTCTTTCTCTCTATCTCTCTTTCTCCACCTCCTCAACGCAACAATATTTTTTGTGGAATATAAACCGTGGAATACGAGGATTTTCCTCCTCGCGAAATATATATATAGATATATACAGCTCTTTAGCGCCGCCGCTGCTGCTGATGCTGGAAATTCAGATTCGTTAATTTTTTAACTCTTCGCTCAGCTAACGCGGATACAATTTTTATTTAGACAAAATTAGCAGGCGTGTGGATGTGCGGATATACGAGAAAGAGAGAGCTGCAGTTTCTAGATTTATGCTCTCTCTGTGGTCCATTCAAATACCATACGGTGTTATATGCGCCGAGCTTCGTACACCGTTTCGTGCGAGGAAGATTTTTAATTGTATTTTTTAAACGCGGCCATTTTTTAGAAGGGGAATAGAGGAGCGAACGGAACTCTGGCCTGCGGTTTTATTTCGAGACTTGTTACACGCGAATTTCGGCGTACGACGTGTGTGCGTCTGTGCGCCCTTCGTAAAAACGAAATGTCTGGGTTATTATTTAACTTTTCACTCAGTATGGGATACAATTTTATTTCGGTAAAATTCGTTGCTGGTATAGAAAACGTAAGAGGAAAGATAGCTTTTTAAAATTTTAACGGTCTTTTCCAAAATTAGATCGCTCTCGCGAGTTTCGCCTTTTTACACGAGAATTAACATGTACTTTTAATTGGATTTCTTATTCCTGGTATTTCAATTAGATATGAATTTTGTTGAAACGTATCATGGAAAAAGCGTTGAGTAATTAAAATTCAGTACAAGATAATGAAGATTTAATAGTCGAGGCTGCGGCAAATGCAATTAATTATGGAACAAGTTTTGAGTTAAATCTGGTTGTGTCGATGAAAAAGAATAACATTATGAATTAAATAATTGCTTTGAACTTACTGAGAGCTTTTGTATTTCCAGTCCTGCTTTTGACTATATTTATAGATCACATGAATATTAAAGTTTATTGTATCTAGGTTAATAGGTTAATTCACAAAAACAGAGTTATAGGATGCGATTTTCTGGGTTTATAAATGAGAATTTTAAATATATATAAAGTAATTGAAATTCATAATTGATCATTTAATTTTACGTTGCTTTTGCTAAAGCCTACGTACTTGTAATATTATCAAATTTACAGAGTACAAAACCACGAGCATAAAATAAATTTTAATCCTCTTACACAAAAACCAAATTATTTAAAAGAGGTATCAACATTATTAAAGCTCAACTTCAGCAAGTAAATATAAGCTTAACGGTTATCAATAGAAATGGAACGATTGAAAGATTTCATTTACATGAAATCAGAAAAATATCACCTTCTACCGCATGATTTATTCGCACATCAGACTTTTTCAATTCAACTCTAAACTATATATACCTGCAAGGTACATTATCGCGCCTGTCTTCCAGTCCAAGAATCATTTCGAAATTCAAACAAAGAAAAAAAGAAAGATTAAAAAAGAGAGAAACTCAGACACACGAGTTGCTGGTCACTTTTTCGCGCTCTTCCAAGCGGGAGGTCATCGGAAAATACGTCGATACACAGCGACATATAACGTGAGCGCTAGAGCGCGTAAAAGAAGTTTTTTATTAAGCCGCTTGACAGTGCGCGGCTCCTTCCGCAGGCGCGCTCGCGCTACGACTGCGGCCTATGCGGTCCACGCTTACGCACATGTCTCCGGCACAAATCTCATCGATCATTCCCTTGGCGAGGTGTATGTACGAG
>UELV01080499.1:5874-32265 GCA_900490015.1 Megastigmus stigmatizans
AGCGGTGTATGTCATTATTGAAAAACTAGTTTTTAATAGATTGATATCTCAGCTTTTCAAAAATATAAAAGTTATTATAGGTTATCGTGTAAAATTAAAAGATATTTATTAACAAAACAATCAAAATTTGTTTTCACGGTTAGTTTAGTAAGTGATAGAAATTTGGCAACATCGCATCATTCGTTATACAATTGAATACTCGTTGTCCAGTGTTGCCACATTTTCATGTCAGGATGAAACCGAAGTCAAATAAACAGAGAATTATTTTCAATAATGTTTTATATTAATAAAATAATAAAGAATAGGGTATTAAACCTAAATGAAAAATGAAGAAAAAATTTTTGAAACACTTTTAACACGCTTATAAAGTATTTAAAACAATTTATCGTTTCATCTCTCAGTAGACTAGAGAGTACCCATAGAGCTACCTTAACTATTGTTATAGAAAAATACATTAGTTCCTTGGTACTTATCGGTTTCAAGAGGGTTTCACTTTCTATTCGTTGATCAGTCACATACGTCAAGGTGATTTTAAATAGTAATATCCATACCAATCAAAGCACACGTAGACCATGGAGCGCCTAAGCTTCTTAAGTTAATTTTTAAAATTTTTTTTCTCTCTTTATATGTTCATTGACCGTAAATTACAACCTTTTTCTTCTTATTTTAGATTTTATTAAATGTAAAATATGTCGTTTTATGTATTAAGTTGGTATAAACAGCTTTCACAAGACGAATGCATAATTTATATACGATTTAAAGCAGAAAACGTCACACGCATAACAAAATAAAGAAGAGTTCCTTCATCAAAATACTATATTTATTTTGTTTTTCGCGTATTTGTTTCTAATATTTTCACAAGAATGATGTAATTTTTTCAATTTTTCCCAAAAGTGCGCATGTATCAATTATGGAGCATTAACCTGATTGCTGACCAGGCCTCAAGCCAAGGTTTTAACCGTATCATTTACGTTTCTCCTTGTTCGTCAAATTCCGTCTGAGAAAGACATCCCAGAGCTGGGCGCGCAGAGGTCGAGGCACAGCTGAGCGCTATACACACATATATCGGCACGCGCGGAAAAAATGATCGCGTGTGTGATGTGCCGCCACTACCACCACGAAGGAGTAGTCGCACGCGGACCCACTATACAAGCTTCCATAAATCACCTGGCCGTTACTGCGCACGAGCTCCAACTTTCGCATACACACAGAGACACACACAGGCGCACACATAGACATGTGTACGTGCAGAGATCGAAGAGGGAAATAATAAGCATAGGAGAGCTGGGAGAGGAGAGGCCAATTTTTAGACTCGAGTTGGCGCGCAGGGAAAAAAGCCGCCGAAGGTGTGCGCACGGGGTAGGAGACGGATAGCAGGGAAGAAGGCGATATACAATGAGGCTCTGGCGCTGGCGTATATAGCCTTGAATGGAAACCGGTGAGAGATGCGAGAGCAACTCGCGAGCCAGAGAACTCGAGGAAAAATAAGCGAAAAAAGAAAAGGGACTCGGCGTCCTTAAAAGGTTTCCCTGCGCCGCTGCTGGAGTCGCTGAACTTTGAAGATAAAGGAGTCGAAGCTACTGGTCCCAACTGCTGTCTGAGAATACCACGAATGCCTCCTTATTATTCAGCGAGGCTTCGCAAGCGTATAGCCGGAGTGGCTATTTTCGGTACGAAAAACAGCTTTTGTGCAACGGAAAAGAAAGAAAGAAAGGTGAAATACCTAATTCACACTTGATCCTTCGAGGAATGTCGCGCGCGAGGATTCTTTACCGTTTTAAATGCGAAAACAATGAGCGGTGCATGAATGCGGCCTTTGAAAGAATTGCATACGCGCGGCCTCCTGCCGCGTATATACACGTACAATCACTTTAAATCAGCTTTTAATAGACAATGTGTGTTACCGATAATATAAAGGGTCGTCGATGAAAAAGTGATAGCGTTCACGACCAAAGTCGAATTCTTATATTTAAAAAAACCTCCCGGCATTGTTTCTTATGTCTAGACACAATAGAGAGATTTAATAATTTTTTATATAGGGCATATCTTGAAATAGTGCCATATTATTAATCTCACTTTGGTATTTCTTTGTTGTTTATTAGAATTAACGAGGATGAAAGGTAGCTTTTAAGTTGTCTATCGACAGGCAACTGCGCAAGTAATATGCATCCACAAAACATTATTCATGACGATATCATGCATTCGCACTTTTACTCCTATCTAGCTACAATAATCTATACGATACCTACAGGGTATATCCCACTTATTCAATTCTAATTCGTTCTCGGTATCGCAGGCGCAACTCGGTACATTTCCATAATATAATGAATTTATATTAATTAGGAGAAGTCGTGGGGTGACGAAAGGCTAGACATATTATCTCGACACACAGACATGTGGCGAGTTCAAGGCGAAAAAAATCAATTTTCATATATACACAGATCTAGACGTAAACAATGGTGGCGGCAATAGGATTCAAACGGGGAGGAATTCATTTACGCTGACGGTATAGACATGCGACCACTCGGTAAGTGCAATTCCATCATAGCTATGTATATAGGGATACAATATATATATATGTGTGTGTGTATACACACACATGTGGGATGAAGCGCTGCAGCGACTGCAAGACTTGCGAAAGATAGCTGTTGCCGTATTACCCAGCGGGTCATAATGGTCCATTATATTAATTTTCTTGCATTCATTTTCGACGAGCTGCAGCTCTTGAAAAGCCCCCCCAACAACCGCTGTTCTCGTGTACTTTTCCCGATTTTATCTACACATTTTTCCGTGCCGTGCGCCATTACTTCATTTCGTACAATTAGGCAAGTCCGCGTGTTATGCATGCAGTACTGATTATGGATGAAGCAACGAAAGCGTCTATTTACTAATCCAAATAGTTTTGAAAGATGAGCGTGTGTGTATGTGCATGGTTTGACGGTTTGTGTCGTATTTTATTCCTCAAATTGATAATATACCGAAGATATTTTAACAATCAATCGGATAATGTTTCGTACATGTACGGTGATAAAAACATTGCGATGACGCTTGGATTCTTGGATTAAAAACTAAATGTATATACTCGGAGCTGACTATAAGGTAAATACTGTTTATTACGACATAACGAAAATAATGATAATAATAATAAAATAATAATAATCTTATTGATTTTACAAATGAAGGCTATAGCTAAGTTTTCTTCGGTAGAGTAATAAAACACGCAGGTAATATTCAACTGCGTCCTCATGTGAAAAATAAACAAAAAGGTTTCAAGTTACGAAGACATTACAAATATGGACAGTTTTAAATGTAGCACCCGTTAACCAGAAATTGAATGATACATGACAATTTTTAATCCGATCGTCTTACACACAGAAAACCTGTTCTCCAGCATCATAAAAATAACTCAAACTTTAGTGTACAGTTTTAACGATACGCAATTACGATAACGTAAGATGTCATTTGCACAAATCGCATCGACGATCATTCCACTCTTTGTCATTCGCAATACGATCCTACCCTTCTAGCAAAGCCCAAAGAAAAGGGTGATACACGAATTCTATCGAGGATACGCAAGAGATAAAAGTTTCGATTCCGTCACTCGCATCACCGGTGTATTATTCGCACATCACGTCTACGGTGTGTGCACGTAATGTCTAGTGGGTATATATGTAGGCGATTGTTAACGTGTACCAGAGCACGCCGACACACGGCTGTCAAAGAGATTCCACGTGTTCTACTTTCACTCTTCGGATCTTCTAGGAATCCTTCGCATTCGCTCGCTCCTCTCAGTCGCATTTAACTGCGTGGCGAAGAAGATGCGTGGGTGAGTGCTCATCATTGTTGATTAGCGAAAAGGGATAAATGCGCGCGCGCGATCTCGAGAGCAGAATCCTCTATACATGCAGATTATCTCCTCGAGGTCTTTTTCCATCCTTTCTATATATACAAAGACTCCATCGCGGAGACGCATAGTTCTCCTGACATGTATATATATATAAGACTGCGAGGCTTGACACTTTTATTTTCTCTCGCACGAACAAAAGAATATCAATTTAACGATTTTTTTTTCTTTTTCATTTGTATGACTGGAGTATAATAGAGAAACTTTCGTGCATATTTGTATCTGTAGGCGATTGTATTAGGTTTTACTATAGCAACGGAATCATTTCGCTCTTTTATAAGTACTTAATTAAAATTCCACAGTCTTTATCTTATGCGATGTATAGAGCACATTTATTGTAACGCAATTTTTAATTTAATCGCTGCATTTCATTCGGAGCAACGTGATAACAGATTGATATTCTTTGCAAAAAGTGCAATTACTATGAAAATATAATTCAATAAGTATTTATATCAATATTTGTTATCCTGGAGCGATCTATCGCTTACGTAACAAAGCAATCTTTCTAAATTCCCATGCGTCCATGCTTTTTTGCACTCTTATTTACTTTTCTTTTAAATATAACGACTTAAGTGAAACATTAAAAATCTATAAATACTGATAAATTGCTTTAATATCAAATTGGTAAGAACTATGAGAATTAACATTTCTCTGCTGATCTAACTTTAGAGCAGTCACGAGCGATTACGAAATGCAATAAACCGGAAACAGAAAAAAAAATAGCTTTTTGAAAATACAAAGCACTAAAGTCGATAGACTATTTCTAAAATTACATAAGCAACAGCAAAAAAAATGATCTACTATATGCTTTTGATTACTATTCTGAAAAGTTTACAGCGCTCTATACGGTTTATCCGAGTTACGTTATACAGTTCCGAATCACTTGAAAAGGATCTGCAAAACTCGCGTGAAAGTGACCTAGCCCATGAAATCATTAAATTAATTTAAGTATGAAAAAAAAATGGCCCACTTTCACGGGTATACACGCATAACAAGATCTGTGCGGCGCCTGCAATTGGCTCGCGCTTTCTTTATTCGATAACGTAACATATATAAATTATTTGGGAGATAAGAAAAATGGCGCGCCGGTGGCTCATCCTTCTTAGCCGAATTCCAACGAGAAACCTGTATATGTTTACGTAGGAACCGAGTGCGCTTATACGCATATCTTAAAGATCGCGTACCTTGAAATTCAGTAGAAAAAAAAGGATACAAACGATTGCATGAAAAACTTTGACAAACGCAAGCCGTTAAAGTTGAAAGTAAATCATGGTTATATTTGACATCTCATTTAAAGTCTTAAAACGCGTAGTATGCATTTCGCGTAGATTTTCTTATGTATTTGAAGCTTACACTAACTGGATATCTATTATCTAAAGATTTATATTCAGTAATTATACCTACTATTTTTTCCTATCATACTTTATATTTTTATTATGTAGGTTTCAAGAATGAAAAGGATTATTTCATTATATAACGTAATTATTTCATGAAAAAAATTTTGTAATTATAATCAAACCTAAGATATTACAAATTTTTTCTATAAATTAAGCAAAGATCAACAATTCAAAACATCCATTTATTACGATAACATCAATGTGAAACATTGAACTCGAACAACACCACGATAGAAGACAGATATATTCTATTACTTTACGAGCCAATATGCCAGCAACATCCTGAAGAAGAAAAATCTTTCGAGTTAGTCATGACGCACCTTATAAACCACAATGCAAAGATAAGTCGTCCTCTCAAAGTTAACCGATGGTATAACTAATACACACGCCCGTACAATGCAGTGTAGAGAGATCCTAAAGAGGCAAAGTGCATCGAGAGTCCCTTGAAAGCCTTCGCGAAACGATCGTACATTCGCTGCACACCACGACGGGCTCGGTTACGTTATAGGCATACGCATCGCCAGAACGTGTTGATGAAAGAAGCATCTTTTTGAATACTTGCACGTTCACTCGGGGGCCGGGCAAACGCATAAATTAAAATGAGCACATATATGACGGATGGACACACTTCAGGCCTGCGTATACATTCAAAACGGAGGAAATAAAAAGTGTTTTGAAATAACTGGATATGTTTTATGATAGTTCGCTGAATAAATTGTGATAAATCAACATTTACTTTTTACCTTGGTGTGTGCGAAATTTATGCCAGGTGGATTTTCCCGATAATATAAATACGCATTTTACGACGATATTTTATGCAACAAATAGGTATCTTTTTTTTTAATATTTAGCATTTCGAATTCTATGAAAAAAAATCGATAAAGCGCTACATTGAATTCCAGTATTTTAATACTTTATTATAACCTTGCGTAATTGGTATGGAAAATTTAACAAAACACGGTGGATTATTAGGTATCGTTAAATTACTAGTGGAAAATTGTAATTATGATATCTTACTGCTCGAAACTCATTTTATTTTAATTTTGAACTGTTTCAAAATCTCCCATAATATTCCGTATTTTGTAACTAAGTCGGTAAACTAGAAATATTTTATTTCATACACAGTTGACACTAATGAACTCGAGTCACTCACTTTAAAATAGATTAAGAATGGGATATTTTTAAATTTTACGTTACAGATTTAAAATGTATATGTATGTATAATTAAGTATCGAAATCAATGTTTATTGAAATAAATGTTATGATAACTTGCACGAGTGAAAAATTATAATACTTTTGCAACTTATGCTTTTAAGTAAGAGACTTACGAGTGTGGATTCAATGATAAATAGGAAGATGAAGACGATAAGACAATTCTCTTTTGTTCGATGCAAAATTTTTTCTACTATTGTAAGATAAATGAGCACATTACAGAAACATAAATTCAGAAAAATGGAACCACCTTAAACAGTGAGCAAGTTGAGAAAAAGACGATTGTAGATAGCATTGAATGGTATCCCTAAATTACTAGTAGAAAAAAGATATGGTTTAGTCAGACGCGCAGTATGTGCAAGTATAATGTGTAATCTATATTGCGATTTTTAACCCTTGCCTTTTTTTTTGTCAACTTTCTCGTAGTTTAAAGTGATTAAATCTTTTCTAAACTGCATTCATTAGTATTTTTTAATCGATTTTTTTGTTACAGTAATGAATATTAATTATGTACGGTATAATGACAAGGTATAATTATTCTGGATTAGTTCTACACATCATTCCTGTAGATAAGTTTTTCTGGTGATTTCAATGAATTATAGTATCAACGTTTTTTTAGTTAAAAACCACATTAATTTGATGATGATAATGTTACCATCAGAATTTAGTTAAGATTTTTAGCTTTTTTCATGTAGAAATAAAAAGTGGCTAAGGGATTAGAATTCAGATTTGAAACAACTTACGAGAAATTACTATAATGTATAACATCGGTTTACATATGCCAAATTACGTATTCAAATTATTTCTAATTTTCGGATTCTCCAAATTAGTTATACGTAAATTACATTTATTTTATACGAAATTAATATTTTTCTCCACCCTTCAAATAGTTATAATAAGTGCACTTGATTCGTCGCTCGCAATCAACACGAACTCCCTCGAATTTCTCAGCTCCAGATGTAAATTCTTAAAGCATCGGGCCCCGTGCATCGCTAGACCCGGCAGCAGCGCACAGGTACGTGTAAACGGGGCAGCGAACCCAGGGCCTTTTGGCCGGGGCCCAATGTTCCTTCTGCGCCACTGCGAAACTATATGCCTCGCGCCGCTTGGCGCCTCGGTAAAACGGGCCCAGCAGCAGCTGTGCTCTCCTTCCCCCCGCGGCGGCCGGTCTGCGGCAGCTACGCCAATGGGCCGTTTCATCCCCACCACCGGTCCCCGCGCGAGTGGGCCCCGTTGCCGCCGCCGCCGCCGCAGCCGCCACCGCTACCTCCACCTCTACTGCGGTAGAAAGCTTACCAGACGACGAAGTCGTACACACTACTCCTGGTGTTTTTCACTTCCACAGCGCCAGTCTCGAGCCGGGCAAAGACGCGCGCTATAGTCTGCTTCGACACACAGCACCTCTCTCTCTCTTTCTTTCTCCTTCTCTCCTTGTCTCACTCTCTCTCTCTGTCTATTATACCGTGAGTTGTGCTGCCTCGTCTCTCCCTCTTACGCGGCGACGAGAAATAATTCTAGAATCGGGTAGCGGAGCAGAAGCGAGAGGCCTCTCAGTGTCCCTTTATCAGCGTCTCTGGCGTGTACGTGAATTCGGTACTCCTTTTCTTTCGTCTCTCTCCGCGGATATCGCTCTCGTCGTCGTCATCGTCGCGCGCGTATATATATATACACACACATACACACACATAGGCCTTGAAAGTTTCCCGCGAAAGTCCGTCAGTCCGTTTCTTTTTCTCGGCTGTCGCGCAGTGTGTGTATACATATACACACTCGCTCCTGGACTCGACACTTATACGACACGAGTCTCGAGTTGTTTTGTTTTATTTTCCCCGTTCCTTCTTTTTGTTTCTTTTTTACACGCTCTCTGTCTCTCTCTCTCTCTTTTCTTTCTCGTACGCTCGCTCGTTTCGGAAGAAAGTGCCACTGCAAGTGTGATATTTGACGCAGAGGCGAGCGCTACAGAGTACAGAGAAAAATCATCGAGGGAGAATCACGAAGAGGAGGAAGAGCGATACGAGCAACAAAGCAGGGACACAGGTGTGTGATTGTATTGGTCCAAAGTCGCTGCATGCGAGAGTGCGCGTATAGCGACTGGACGTGAACGAGCCGACCCTGGGTGCGTTCTTACATGAGGGATTAACGGGCGAAGGGATCCGGAGGTGCTGAGAGAGAAAGGTTAGTCACGATTTTCACACTCCCCCCGTGTTGAATTTTCCCAAATTCGGATGTACGTATATAACCGATGGTCGTAGTTCCTCATGGTCCGACTGGTAGCGGCTCGCTTTGTGCGCTTTACCGACTGGATTAGGAAAGAGTGTGATCAATCCGTGGAGGATTTCTTCTTGCGTGGCTGAATGGCTAAAAAGACGCTTTCTAATGAAAGAAAAATAACAAAAAAAAACAACAACGAGCGCGTTAAGATCCAATCGATCGTGTGAATATTTAGCCGTCATCCTCGTCTCTTTCTTTTCAAGCTATATGGATATAGTCGGAGGAAAATGAAAGTATAATGGATTGAGTTATACGTTAAGAAAATCTAGACGAAGAATGGATATGAAATTGAATGAGCGTATTGCGTGTAATAAGTGCGTTATAGACTCTCGGACGGTGTTCTTTTCAGCCGTGTAGTTAAATTTGTTTTGATTTTTTTTTCGTCCCTCGTCCGTTCGGTAACGAAAATGAAAGTAAATGAGTTCGAAATATACCTGTGAGTTGTGGATATAGTATCGACCGGTGAAGTTGATTGAGTTTTTTTTTTAAATCAGTGATTTTTTTCTTTCTTTTACCCGCTTGCCTTTTAGCCGCACATCCAAGCTTTAGTAGGCCAGAGAAAATGAAAGTAACAGCTGTAAAACCTAGTTCTCTGCTTTGAAAATATAAGGAAACGTGATCTTGTTATAAATCTCTGCCAAATTAAGAACTCGGCAGCTTCTATAACGGTGAAAAAAAAATCGAGAGAACAAGCTATAACGCTATATAAGAAAGAATCGCGCGTGATAAACCAAATTGATTATATTCTCGATACATTTATTATTATTACTTACGGTATAGAAAAAAAAAGCATTTAATCGTATAAGGTAAATAATTAAATTCAATTAATTCAAGAAATTAATTTCGGGGAAATATAAAAAATATCGAGCGAGAGAGCAGCATCAAATCAAGTTTTCAAAGGCCTGCACTTAGCCGGTGTGTATACAGGAATCGCGCGAATTAACCAAGCGCCGTTACATAGCGAAAGTATTAATAAATGCTCTTTCGAGCGCATAAACTACTAATTTTAATCATCGAACGAGTCTCTCCCCTGTTTTTGCATTTGAGTATACATGCATATATCCTTTAAACATCATCAGACACACCTGTTTCACGAGCGCGCACGCGGCAACGCACTTTGGCTGTTTTTTTTTTTTTTGCACGACCACATATATATACTATGAGCATACAATGCCTCGAGACACACACGACGCGACCGTGCACCGCTAAACTTTTGATACACGCACACCTCATTTCTTGTATATACCCACAAAGCTTGCCGATACAGTTTCATAGGAGCTCGGAAATAACGGCGCACGCGCATGTAACTAATGACTTTGAACCTTTTTCTTTCGCGTTATAACCCGCGTGCGAGCGAGAATTTCTTGCCAACTTTTTGCCGGCCGAAACTTTTCTAGAAGCTTGTCCGCAGACTCGAGCCAAGCGCGAGCGCGAGTTTGCAGCTAAAACGTCCAAAGGTGCATTAACGGCAGCCCGAGCAGTGAAATTGCCACGGAGAATTTATGTACTGTGCATCCTTACGCTCGCAACTGCCGGCGCTGCCGTTGCTGCTGCTGAATCGCTCTCGCGGTAACTCGCAATTGACGCAACTCGCGGATGTCAATTGGGGATTTTCGCGATGTGCTCCTTTTCTCCGAGCCGATTTGATGAGCTGTAAAACGTTATCGCGAGCGTGTGGGAAGAGTCACGATTACGTAAGCTTTTGGTATATATATATATAATGAAAATCAATTAGACCGATGAGAAGGATATATAATTTGGCATCTCGCCGGCAAATCACCGAAAGCTGAGATAGATCCGAGACACGCGTCAGTAAACGGCTGCCGGCTGGTGCGAAATCAATAAGGTTGCTCTCGAAGATTCTCATTAATATAATGTTTATCACAAGTAACACACTTGCGGAGCGCAAAGTGCAAGAGGAAACTTTCGCCAGCAGCGGCCAGCCGCCGTCGCCGCACCGCCGCTGCATCCTTGACTCCTTACTCCATTTTCTCGCGAGTCGCGCGTATATAATATTATATACGAAATACACCTTTTAGGCGATTATCGCGTCGATACACGAGAAGAAAGGGATATATAGTGGGTGGGGAGGGAGTAGAAGGTGGTAGACCTCGATGAAAACTGGTATATTATAGGAGACAGAAAACGGAGAAAAAGAGATAGAGAGAGAGACACGCGCGGTAGGTAGCAAAACGAAAATGTAATGAGCGAATGCGCGCAGAAATTTCGAAATGGCGCACACGCGCGCAGTCGCGAGTAAGAGTGAGAGAGAGAGAGAGAGAGAGAGAGACAGACACTTATTGTTTCACCGGCTCGAAACTTTCAGCCAGGCGTATATATACGCAGGATACTTTCGAATGGAATATCCAAGGACGACGACGACGCGCGTGCGCGCATAGAAATCGATTTCGCAATAGGATAATTTTTTTTTATCCCTTTTTCGGCGCGAGGGCGACGCAGCGCACACGGCCGGCGGCGCGCTATTGGCGTTTTTGTTTTCTCTCCTCTCTTTTTTGGAATTTCCTCGGGCGCTATATACCTTCTGCTGTATGCGTTCGTGCACGGTGCTTATACGCGTTTACGTGCATGCAGTTTGTACGTGTGTACGTATCCTGTTTCGTAAATCAATTGCCGTTGGTTAATTTCTCCTGGAAGCAGCCGATCGGGTTTCAAAATTTTTGGTACTCCACTGAAGCGCTTAATAGGCGAGCTAATGGCCGCGACTATAGTAATGCTCCTTCTCTAATCAATTCGTCTTTTGCATAGGTTAAAGTCGTTAACTTGGTCGGTTGCATGAACGGAGAGGCATTTAATTGTAAACAGCTGCCAGTAAGTTCCGTCTGTTAATCGCATTCATTTGTAATTCGGCAATATTGCAATTCTTCGAAATAATCTCACGTAGAAGAACATAATAAAAAGTTATGATTTTGGAACAAAGTGGAAAATTAAAGTATTGTAAAAGCGAGAGTTCTTGGACGCGACTACGAGATACACGTTTAAAACGCCTAATCTGCCACTTAAGCTTTCATCTGTAGGATAAAGACCGGCCAAAATTTACGACCAATAAGCGAAAGTGAAGATGGTTATAATTTGAATAAATAACACGAGGCTATCGGGTCCAGGCGCATCGATAACACAGAGAACATCCAATCCCTAATGAGATGGCCCACCTCTTCGGCAACTTAAACGTTCTCGCGGAAGAGTCGAGCCGCGGCTTTTCGTCTGATGTGTTAATACACGAAAAGTCGATGGGAAAAATCAGCGCTGGCCGTGTCTATTGAGAAACACACATGAGCGGCGGCGACGGTCTCGATTTCTTGCGCGTCGACGAAACGATAGTCCGTTGCGCGGACTTTCGATGCGCGCCGAAACGAACGCCGGACGAATTTCAGTAGTTCATTAACGTCAGGATCCCGACACTTTCGTTCCGAGGCTCGGCCTGTCTGTGTCTGTGTTGCGCGGTTCCGGCACACGTATACTCTCGCCCGTATAATGTGTAACGAAGCACTTTCGATCCTTCGCTGAGAGAAACGAATTGGGGGGATATGTTTATTGGGCAAATTGAGCGGGACCGCGGTTGCACGAAAACCTGCCGCTTGATTTGTTTATATTCGCGTGTTGTGCCATGAATCGCGGCCTCGAGTTAATTAAAAGTTGCTTTTTAAAGTATGTTTACTCGTATGTATGTGTGTGTGTGTGTACAGAAAATAAGCTGGTCTCCTAATAACGCAAACTGCTCTTTTAATTAAACGAAAGCTTATTTCATAATTTATTAAAGCGAGTGATCAACTTTATTTATAATGCAAGCGTTTATTACGGGTAAGAGCATTTTGTTCTCACACAGAAATTTTTTGGTAAAAGTACACACACACACAGCCAATCAATCTACTAAACTATCGATAGCTTTATTGATGAGAATTAATAGACGATGGATATCAAATTCGAGGATCAAATAGATTTCACTTAAAAGACGTTATGTAAATTTTCATTAGCCGCGAACGTCGGATCATCCTACACGTGAGCCTTGGTTAAAAGTAAATCTCGATGATGGGTTTTCACATTTGTTTTATTCATATAGATTTTAGACGCTATTCCAAATAGAAATCGTATTCCTATTATGCTCGATGAAGCTTTTTTTATTCCCTCCCAGCTTTTTCTCTTAATTATAAATCAGTTAAGAGCATCGAAATTTCTACATGTTAATATATAAATAATTTTAAAATTGACACCGACAATGCAAATTGTCATAAAATAAATTTCCAACTTGCTTGTAAAATTAGTATTTCGTGTTTCTATATTATAATAAACCATCAAAAAGTATCTGAATCGCACCAATGCCATGATTTAAAATCTTTGCCACCTATTAAAGTATTTAATTTTATGCAAAATATGCTCTTCGTATACGCACAATCTATAAAATAAAAACTTGAATAATATATTTAGAAATGATTGTAAGCACCGTGCGAAAAAAAAATTAAAATAACAGCTTATGTTAAATTGTAATTCAAGAATATATTTTCATTCTTACAATTTATGTAATATATACACTAGTTTAACGATGAATCTTTAAAAGGTTATTGAAGTGTATCAAATATATTCGTTAATAAATTTAAACATTTAGTGGATAACTACTAAAGTTTTAGCACAATAAAGTGTAGTTTATTAGTATTGAATAATATTATGATTTAGACCATTTACAATATAACTTTCAGCGTCGGAATAGGAGTTTCTTCTATTTTTCGACAGAGTATCAACCACTAAACGTTACATTTAAATCCAAAAAAAAGTAGATCCATCTTTTTATTTTTCTCCGTGCACGAATCGTTGACCTTTGGATTAAGTAATAATCGCTCTTATATAAACCGTATATTCCGATAATATGTTTTGTATGCGAAATTCAGAGGAAAGTAGATTTCATATATTCCGAACGGGCATACACATACCTAAATAATTACTATTTAAATATTACGTAATTCCGCTGAGCATGTCTCCGTTTATCGATAATATTTTGAGCGCTGCTTGGTTTTTTCTTTCTCATTCTGCACTTTCTATTAATGGCATTTCGTCGTAGCGCAATGGGTTTCATGAAAGTTCAAAAATGTAGAAAAGAAATACCTGCCTATAATATGTACGTGTATTGCTTTTTTTAAATGTTATGTCACACCGAAATCTTAATATCTATAGACTCGTACATACACACGCGTCGATGTACTTCCTTGACTAAGTAAAAAGCTTACCGAACACTCATAGATTAATGGCGTAAGTTCAAATTGTAAAATAATCATCAGGTACATGATTTTCCATATCGATCATATTGAAATAGTATAGTTTGGTGTGTATAACTTCAAATCTTCGAAGCGATTGCAAGTGTGGTTACGCACTTCTCGTTCCTTTTCCTTTTCTATTATTGGCGGCCGCATAATAATTAAAACCATACCGATTGGTAAGAAAAAAAAAAGAAATACCTGTTTTCTAACGGTATGCATGAAGCATGCGCACAGCTTATGTTACGTCCTATTATGACATATTTTTTCAAAATAAATGCACATTAATATCACGCACAATCCTTGAGTAAAGATTTAAGATTACTTTATGTTTTCTTGGACCTTCGTTCCTCATATATATACATACAAGCTGCACGCGTGCATTTTAATGCGAAGTAAAAGCGCGGAGTAGCAACAAAAAAAAAAGAACTCGCCGCAAAACTTCAACATGCCAGTCGATTCCAAAGAAATGCCGCAGCGCAATAGAACACAACTTAACATATGTTTCAAAGGAATCTTTTCGCCAACTACATACGTTTACCGCTTCCACCGCCAGCCTATATCTAAACACAAAGGAGACACGGTGAAAACCAGTCCTCGATTCGAGATATACACTGCAGTCTTGTACACATCGTAAACATCGGCGACCAAGCGCCATATACTCGCCAACGACATATCAAACTTCACAACACTTTGGCGCCCGCGAGCCGTTACAACAGTGCAATGGAAGGAGGACAGGAAAAAAAAAGTTAAAAAGAGGGGGAAAGCTCGCGATAAATAAAAGGAAACCCGTAAAAGTTATAAGCTGCACGTAAAAGCCATTGATATAGCAGTGCCAAGTAATCCGTTGTGTGTGTGTGTGGGTTTCAAAACAAGAGCGAGCTCCGATCGTGTCTATCTACAAATGCGCAATCCCGGCTGCTGCAGCACATATTTTTCTTTAACCTCGACAGTGCGAGCTCGGGACGTAGCTCGCGGTATATATATTTATATATATACATGGGGCGACAGGTCCCCCCCCCCCATTTAATGTATTCTAATGCGTTCACATTCACTTTCGACGCGGCGCGCGCGCGCGGCTGTTGCTGCTGCTGTTGGCTAGCGAATCGACGTTGCGGTGGTGGCAGCGGTGGAGCATGGCTCGAAAGCGAATCTGTTGCCACCGCTATACAGCTCGAGAAATCAGAACTCGAGCACTGCGGCAGCAGAACTCGCCAGCCAACTACTGCATGCATATATACACGCGCGAGACTACCACTTCCTTTGCATTTAACGCCAGCACTTCGGCAAACTGCTTAATATCCACCGGACACTTTTTCCTCAAGCCGTGTATTTTCGATATACGGACACTTCCCGTTACTCAACTATATATATATATATATGTATATATCGCGGCTCGACTGTAATGCTAATATGAAAAATCGTGTGGCTAGAGATTTCGGCTTCGGTGACGATGTTAATTATAACGCGGATTTTGTGAAAATTTGGAAAACGGCGCGAGTCCGCTGTCGGAGCTTTCGAAAATGCATATAGTTTGCGAGAGCGATATTCGTGCGTTGTATAACGGCTGGGGAAAACAACAAAGTGACTGTTTAAACGAGCTCGCGAGAGAGGATATATATATACGGGATCTTATACCGTGAATATACGTTTACATGCTTTTTTCAGAGACGTTAAAAGGATTTTACAAAAATACAGGATGGGAGGAAAAAACACGTCGATGGTATACATATATCGTGAAAAATAAACTCCGCTGTGGAAATTAATGCTAGGCTGGAGCATAGCTATCAATTGAGCTCACCGCGCCGGTGAAAAGTTGTGCAGCTATCGGTGAAAAAACTAAATAAATGGTTAATGCAGTTGAGTGGAAAAGTTAGTTTCCGATGATTGAACTAATTGAAACGAGGGACTATAGCAGATATAATTATAAATTGCTGTTCTCTTATGCAAATTCTGCAGCTACCGAGTTTCGGAGTTTCATACTGCGGTAGCAGGTTTTTATTTTAGTTGAGGGTCTGATCCTTGCAAAATCTAGCAAAGGTTATCGCGAAACTAACGACTTTCTCTGTTTCTATAGACGGACTGAATCATCGATCAAAATCGATTGAGATATACTTTTTCGCTTGGATAAATACCAATCGGCTGGGTTGTTTAATAAACAAAATATAGAAGGAGAACGAAACTTATATACTCGTTCATTGAACAATTATCTGCGGTTATTTCTGCGTAAAAAGAAAGAAAGATATGCATTTATTTTGTAAGAATACAAAAAAAAAAGAACAGCAGATAGTCAGGTAAACAAGAATAGCATGCTTCATGATTTCCAGAGTAACGTACGTGAAAATATTTACATTTTTCGACAGATGCGTATACCGAAAAATTATCATAATACCGTGTCATTAAATTACAACTTCACTATTCGCATTAATCTGCCTATCTCTTGAATATCTTAATCAAATCCATTGTGACTTCCATACCGAATGGAACAATAAATAATGTCGAGGCAGCCGCTGGAAAACAACTCTTTCACCCGTGGTGTCAAACACTTTTTCGAAGCTGCGCACCGGTGCATTAATCTACGTTTGGCTTTTTTTTCAAATTAATTCACGGAAATTCACTTTCACGCGTTTTCCACACTCCGCCGGCAGTTGGGATTACAGTCTCTACACTAGTCGGCCCTGACTTCCAAAGGACTTCCGCACTCGCACAATTGTATATATCTGACTTACGATCAAGGATTTCAACAATTCACCGGATAATCTTCAAAAACACATAAGGCGTCCCGACGAAAATATTCTATTCGATGTCTCACTTAAACGCACCGTTTACAAAGACAAAGGGATATAAGACTCTGAAATTACACTGAGCTACTGCTATGAAAGTAATTGGGAATTTTTGTTTCTTAAAAGTTACTGCATTCGTTGAATTACTTTCTAAATAAATCTAGAATTAAATATGAGATTGCACACAAAAACGTTTTAACATTGAAAATAATTTCAGAGATACAAGAGTTAAAGTAATGATTAAAATAATTATCTTTTTTTTTGCACTAATGACAAAACTACCATATAGGATTTTTAATTCGTTTGAGAAAAAAATCTAATTGCATTCGCAAAAATATTTACCCGTAAACATGAAAATATCATTACAAAAATTTTATATTTCACTATTACACAAAGTAACTAGTATATACTTTAAATCTTCAATTTGACTTTAAAATATTTAAAACAACGAAATCGCTCCTATAATTACAGCGATTTTCTTTATTATACGCAAATATACGTTGCTTCCTAACTACGTAGTTTTAGTCCTAGGATTTTGTTTTCTATACTTACTCCGTTTGTAAATATAAAGAAAAAATAATTTAAGTAAAAATAAGTCTCCTTCTGCAGGAAGCAAAACGCCATAGTGTTTCATATAGAAAAGAATAGTTATGCAAACACAGTCTCGTCTATTCATGCAACGTAGCCAGTGGTGACCGTTGCGCATTGCTATCGAGCGATTTCACTTTTCAATAAATAGCATCGTATATTTTGCAAGCCCATTGCAATTTACAGAAAAATAATTGCAATCTTATCAAATATATAATATTTCAAATACAAAATTAAATATTCGCAAAACAGCAGAGACATGATAAACTCCGTATAGTCATAATCTACATTATAATTATACTTATATTGAGTATATTTGCTTAGTACCGTATTTTTAATAAACGCTCATCTTAGTTTTGAATTTCTATAAATTTGACATGAATATCACTTTATGCTCGTGAAACAGTATTTTGTAACATTATACCGAGTTATTATATTAATTCAACTTGAAACAAGAAAAATGATGTGCAGATATTGAAATTTAGCTTTAACTGCTCATAAATAGTTATACTATTAGTTTTAAAATAATTTTTAAGTATCATCGTTTAAATTATCTTTGAGCGATGAGCTTTAGCTATTTCCCAATCAACTTATTATAATTATTAAAATTAATTCTAGCTCAAAACATGTTTGCACGGTGAAATATAATTTCATCGGTATAAATTAGCGAAATTGTGCGTTTCCACGTAAGCCAAATATTGCTATTCATAAAAGCTTCAGTTCTCAGAAATTCGTTTAATTTCTCGTTGGAATATTCATAATTTATCAAACTCCCTAAAAGCATAACATACTGCAAATAATCTAATAAATTGAAACGGATCATATATTCATTACAATTACACAGAATTAAAACATTCATAAATTTATAGTAATGTAACATACACAGTTTCAAAGTGAATTCATACAGTGAGTCCATGTAACTCAAAACGGAACTGTACATCATCACGTAACGAGCGCAACAAAATACATAACCATTGACAATTATTCGCAAAACGCGGCCACAACCGCAGTGCACGATATCGTCGAATATAAAAATTCCCCTTAAAACTGGCAGCTCGTCCATTTACCAACCAATAACAAGCGAACACTTTCCATGCCGCGAAGTATAGACGGCTCGCGCAAGCGTCGTAGGATAATTTAGCGTCGAGAAAATCGCGTCTCGATATATAGATGCTCGTATAATGACACAACTGCTGCACCAGCCTCACCGACCGTCTCAATGAACTATAATACACCAGTCGAACTTCCGAGTTTTACAGCTTTCCAACCGTGCGGTTGTCTGGCAATAATTCACTCGGCGATTCGCGCCTGCTGCTCTAGCGCTTAATTTCTCACGTTTGATTCCTACATATCTGTATATATAGTGCACGTGGCGCAGACACACAGCTAGGAGAGAGTCGATGGACCGAAGCTGCTGCAGTTCTCTCTCTCTCTCTCTCTCTCTCTCTACTCTAATTTACACGAGCTGCGTAGCCGAGTAATTTACGCGCACGGATATAAGAGGAGGAGGAAGCTCGATAGTTCTCTGTGCCTGCGAGTCCGTCTATGGCTATAATGCGGACTATAAAAGCAATTTTCAAAGGCGCGTGCATTATTATGTGCGCTCGCCGAGTCTATGCGAGTGTGTACAAGGCATCTACACACTCGCATAGGTACAGGCGATGAAAGGATCAATTTATCGCCACTTTCGGGAAGTGATTGTTTTGCCAATATCTCTGTATTAGGCTGCAGTGATTTCTGGGTTCTTGCGGGCGATCTTTCTTTATTTTACTCTTTCGTTTTCTAATGTGTGGCTACCGATTGATTGAGTTCTGCGTGTGTATATATATATTATCGATTGGCTTACTTCTTCCTTTTATTAATGCCCGAGAGAAATTGAGTGCGGCTCGCATATAAGCGAGTTCGTTGAACGCTCGATGAGTCTATGGTGCGGCCGAACATTCGATTACGCGCGTTTCGAGAGGCAAAGATATTTTTTTTTAGCTTTGATCCGTTTTCGTTGTGCATAGTGTTTCGATGTACCACGAAAAGGATTGTGAGAAAGTGATGAATCTTTCCATATCTCACAATATTGTCTTTTACAAGATATATAACTTTCGAACTCGTTTGGAGAACAAGAATTTTACAATGCTGATACCCCTGCCGGCATGTATCTATATAAAACTATTGCACACTCACTAGTACTGTATTTGGTAAAATATGGCTACATATGCTTCGAGAAATTGCAGTTTGTTGTGATAAAGTATTCTTTATATGGTAGAACCTGTTAATGGAATGTAAAAATTAGTTAATGAGTTCAAGCCACACCTATCCTTAGAGACACGTACACAAATATATATATATATATATATCATATCTGTGCTAATTAAGAAAACTAAATCTCGAAATGTCTCGGTTGACTCTCAGTTTGAAAGCATATGTAGAATCAGTTCAACTATACATTATATTCGTGTAAAATTAAGTTGACTATATAATCCTCCATAACAATATCCACAAGCAAATATACAAAAACCAATTCAATTTTACTCTAATAGCTACACATTCATGCCATACGTGCGCATAGAACCCCATTTAATTAATGAAATGGCATTAATTACAAGTCGGCACATGCAACTAACACATACATCGCAATTGAATAAATCACCCTATATATCCTATCTACTCCGCAGTCAATTAAATACATTAACACTTCCATATCGAGCTGCGATCCATACACACACACACAGAATAACAATCACGAAAGCGAAATTCTCATATCTATCCTAGCCACATAGGCAGCAAAACGAAACCCACCAGCCATCGCGGAAAAAGCCTAATTATACAAGGCTCGCTCGCCTCGCTGGTATATACTCGCGCGAAAGCTTTCCTCTCCGCCTAGCCGCGCATAAAATTAGCGGCCGTTCGCGACCAAAAAAAAAACCGTTTCATCTGGTCAACGAGATCAAGCGCAAAAAGTCGGCCGCGAGCGTCTCTCCAAATAATCTCTTGTGTAGCAGCAGCAGCAGCAGCGGTGCAGCAGGAGCCAGGCACTTTTACCCGCCTACTGCGTCGCCGCGGCTTACACAATAAACCAATAAGACGAAACAAGCGCCGCTGCTGCTGGAGGTTCACGCTCGGCTGGGCTTTCCTTCGTTCTCCTATCTCTCTTTCTCTCGCGCTCTCCGATTATCCCGCACCGCTATATAGATAATACAGGTTTACCTCGCACACGAGCGCGGCGTACACAAAATGAGAGCGCTGGCAAACTCCTCGACCGAAGTCTCTCTCTGCACTCTCCCCAATGGAAACTGCTAAATAAACTCGGATGTATTTTTTCGCAGTACCCGATTCCCGGTTGAACAAACCCATTAAAGGACTGCGCTGCGTATGGCATTTATTACGCGCGCGCCAGGACACATCACACGTGCGTATGCGAGCCAATGTACTGTACGCTTCGGCTTCTCCGACTAATTAAATTAAATTTACGGTTGGTGGTTATCGGGGCATGCGTTAGCGAGGGGTGTAGGTATACGTGGGACGGTCACGGTCAAAATTGCGTTGATGGACAGGACGTCTTGACTGGTGTGGACATCGGTGATTCACTGCGATTGTCGTGTCAATCATGCGACGCTATAGCGCTGTGGATCTCCGAAGAGCTGCGGGCTCTGTGTACGTTCGGTGTATGCATTGTATATGTATATAGCTGCTTTAAAGCGCGCGCGCGCGCTAACTTTCTTCCGTGCGGCTTTTTCCGCCGATATATGTTATATCGAGTTCAAAGTCGGGAAAGCATGAAATGCGATATATCCGCGCGGGGCCTTCGAGCGTTCATTCGTGTAACTCGCATTATTGTCATCGATTTTCTCCCCGCGTTTTGCATGGATCTTGGTATCATCTCGCCGTTTGTTCACACTCGAAAATTTCTCGTATCGTACGAATTTCTTAATCGCTAGCTTTAAAACATTTTTTTTTTTCGATCGCTATTTCTGTGTATTATAAAGTGTTTCATTCATTTGGTGATTAGCCTGCTACTTCGATCCTTTCATAACGAGATAAGGATTTTGCGGTGGCGGATAAAAAGTCTTTTATTGGATAGTGTCACACAGGATACCAAAGAATCGACGAGAAAAAAGGAGACTCGGTCGAGGAACGAGTTTCGATGTAGAAGAAAAGAAACTAATTGGATTTTTAAAATGTATGGGATAGTCCGAGCTGTGTACGTGGAGAAAAACTGCGCTGCACTTTTTACGCGAAAACTGATGCTCCGCGTGAAAACTAGTCATTGTATACGAGTTTCGAGCAGCAGTAGACCAGCCATGTATGTCACTAGGAGGTGAAATTAAAAAAACTCTGATAAAATAACCTTATTTGACTTATTTGTTGTTTGTATAACAATTTACTGGACAATTTATATGATGAAATAGAAATTTTAAATCAATCATCTATGCATGAAAAGCTATAATCATGCTATGTATAATCGTTGACTTTTTAACAGCTGGAATTTTTAAGAGTATCATATACATTTGATTTATATAAAGAAAAGCGACATACTTTATCTTGGAACACTACGACGTATCGTAAGAGATCGTTAAACCGATCGTGAAAATAAAAAGGCAAGTCACTGATTAATGTTCCAATCCAGTGATATTTCAAAGTCAAAAATTATATAGAACAATGAAATTCTGCTACGTAAGATGCGGACTAGGATACAAACTCTACCGACCTTCAAATTTAGCTCGATCTTAAAAACAATGTTAAACTACACGTATAGAAAGCTACTATTTAACAGAATTTTTTTTAATTACGACAAAGCAACTATTTACCGAATTTACACAAGCTGTTGAAATCCTAACTATTCCCTGTAATTCCAGCAGCATTTTTGGCATTCTCAATTAAAAAATTAATATTTGTACTCAACTTTCTAATAAGTCAATTTACTCTTGGATAATAGCTTTACTACCGTCCTACCGTTATAATTGCACTATAGGCTCGAGTTGGGCTCGTTACAGCTATAAAAACATTTTATGCCAAATTTTAGTAATAGCCATCAATCACAGCGTGCATAGTTTATCAAGTTTGTGACACAGTGACTTCAGCATCATCCGATTATCAGCAGCATGTCCCAAGCATACTCCATTCACGCGAAATAAACCCGGCAAAAACAATTATTTTCCTTCCAACCAACTCGACACTCGGCGCAAGGAAAAAAAGTGCTGTCTTGTCTTTTGCCAACATAGGATTTTCCAGCCGTGACGATTTCCGGCACGCGCGCTCAACGAGGTGCCGACGACCGAATTACGGCAAAGTCCGCGAGATGCATCAGCGGCGTTGGCGGCGCGCGTGCACCTCAAAGCGATATATATGTGTCGCGTGTGCGCGCATCGCATCAGCTGCTAGACGGCTTATAAAGCCTGTCCGCGAAGACGTGGTATCTTGCAGTGAGAGTGAGAGAGAGAGACACGCCGAGCGGAGCGCGAGCCACCTTGACACGAAAAACCATTCGGCATTACAGTCGATCCACATCTAACTATATATATATATATATATATATACATCTACGTATATATACATTTGGATACTCATCTTCACGAAATCCACGGAGAAAATAAGAGATTTCGCAAGGGGCAATTAGAGGATGAATATTTTTCCTCTCCTCCGTCCTCGCGCTATCCTTTGCTTATAGCGTTGGTCTTTGCTGCTGCTGCTGTCTTATCTGCACGGCGAGTAGCGGCGCGCGAACCTCTTTGGCGGCGAGATTTCGAAACTTTCGAATGGGCATAAATTACATCGAATGCGTTTCGGCCGAATGAGAGGAGAAAAAGAAACAGCGCTGTCGCGACGTTTCTGCGTATGTATGTGGCGCGCGCGTGAAAACGTTTTTAGGCGTATGCGCGTTAAGGATTCCGAGTTTCTTTCGAGGAAGTGGCAAATTAATTGCGGTCACACGAGCCGGCCTCCTACAGCTGCACTCGTTTTGTATACACGAGACCGATTAAGATTTAACGTGTGGTCGGGCTTTGACACTCGACGTCCGATGAACGTGTACTCGATGATTGTCAGTGAACAGCTCTTGCTATTCCATTCTGCGGTAAATCAGTGGTTTTGATGGAAACTTTGGCAATTTGGGGAATCGCCACATTTTTATCGCACCTTTTTCGTTATTATCGTTTCTTTCAACGATAACAAAACCATTTTCAACGTAATTACGTGCCAACGACCATGCGAGATTGTTTGCCGATTTCGACCGCATTCCAGTACGTCAGTTCCTTCTTAACTATATGACATAGTGATCGATGGAATCAATATAAGAAAACAAAGCAGTTGGGGAAAAAAACAGGCTACTCTACAAAACCGTAAACATTTTCCAGAAGAGAAGAAAAAGAAGAAAAAAAGAAACAGAGCCTGCGATCGCATCAACATGATTGGCACGATTTTCTCTAGAAACTCCAGCTTCATTCTCCCGCAGCGTAATCAGGCATCGCGCGCAGGAAACACCGAACCGTAAAAACGACTCTTTTTTTTCTTCGCTCCTCTCTCTCCCTCCCTGTCTTTCTCTTTTTTTATTTTTCTTTCAGCGCCGTACAATAACAGCAGCGGCAGCAGCAGCAGCAGCACAAAACAAAACTGACGATTCGGTCATTTTCTACTTAACGTCTATTCCAATCACGGTTCCCCGCCGTTTACACTTTGCGCCAACTCACACTCACATACACACGTATGTATGTGTATATGTATAAAATAGAATCGGCGGTGCAGTGCGAGATCCCCACTCGCGATTATCGACAGAGCCAATCTTGGCCGATACATACGCACGCCTCCCCGTGCATACCTATACAGTGCACGTGTATGCATAAGCTGGGCCATAATACATACACACATACACACACAGAGAGAGAGAGAGAGAAGCTGAGAGCGCACAATCAGACACTTTCTACTGGTGGCCGGTGCGCGGCGAGTGGCGAAGGTAGCAATTTTACCAGGCGCGCGGTACTGCCGACGCCGCCGCCGCCGCCGCTCGTTAACCAAATGTCCGAGGCTATCGAGAAACAAAGCGAGTCCTGCCAGTGCACACGCCTTCTCTCCCCAAGCTACAAAACTGTCTCGTGGCGTGTATATATATATATATATATATATACTCGAGCGATTTTTGCACCTTCGACGTACGCCCGGCTTATAATACACCGAGCCCGACTTGTGCAGCTTACAGCACTTGCGATGGTGACGGTCGCTCGAGGTGAACAGTTGGGTTGCAGCAGCTCCTCGACTTTCCTCACGCGGCGAGAAATTATTTGTCGCCATCGATTTTGCCGCGCTTCTTGCGCATTTTCACTGATGCACCGATAAAAATTATTTTATATGCGGATGGAGTGAGATGTAAAAGTACTGACGTTGCACTCAAAGGCATTTTGTCACTATAGGATCAGGTGCACGCTAACATTTGTGTGCTGTTGAAGCTTGGCACCATACTTTTATCTTAGTCATTGCCAGTTTGGTGATTGAACAATTTTGATTGGGCACATAACTTGTATAGATATGTTAAATGCTTTATAAAAATTACGCAACAAAAGAGCTCGCACGATGCCAATAGTTAATTGAATTTGATAATAATTCTTTATCGGCATTATACACGTGTAGACCCATAACAAAGTGTTTTATTGTCTTCCAATAAAATTCTATTGAATGAAAAATGCTTGTCAGGCACACCAAAGAATATAATTCATTCATCGAACAGAATTTGATTTCTGAATAAGTACAAAGGTTTTCTGGGAGGGATAAACTGAATAAGCTATAAATCTTGTCCGTGGTTCCTGTTTCTATAGACCCGTCGATATTTCTATAGATTGAACATAATTATGAATTTAGCACGACACGATGGAAAAGGTATTCCATTGTCGATGCAGTTTACAAAAATATTTCATTTATTTTAGATTTAAATAGAGTCGAGAGTTGCATTATAATTTTATACCGAGAAATATAAACTGCACGTTTGAAAATTATGGTGTAAAATCGTATAATAATGATATATATTGCTTGTAAATTGTGCTTTTTTCAAGTTGCAAAGAAAGGCAGAAATATTCGTGAAGGTTATTGTCTGTGCTATTGCTTCATGCCGTTATAAAATCTGGATTTTTTGATAATTTCGGTCCACAAGCATTTTCATACTACACACATCTCAAGATACGAGTTTTTTGACGTTCTTGTAATATCTTAGGCAATTGTTGTACATATATAATAACTTAAATTTTATTGTATAATAAAAAATACGAAAAAAAGTCGATTATACACATTTATTCATTTAACGACTAATAACCCCACATAATAAATCATAAACATCAACAATTTAGTCAAACATTTTCATAATACCTCAGCGAGCTAAGTAGCAATTAATAAAAATAAAAAAAAAAAACACTATTTTACGAAAGCCGAAAAGCGACGTTGAACTATTACGATAAACGCGACCAGGATATACAAGCGGTCCCGAAAAATAAAAGGTATTTATCAGAGGGTCGAGAGCAGCAGCATTAAAAGTTAAATTTTTCGTCTTTGAAAAAGGCCGCCCAGTAAATACAAGCCTGCGCGCATTACGGACAAGCTCTACGTTCTTTCCCAAATTGATTTTCCCGCCTAATTGCGCCAATTACTATACACACGTCAGCCTCGCTCCTCCACACACACAAAGCCTTTACTTTAACGACAGCGAAACAAATGCAGCGGCTAGCGTGAGCGACAAGTCATTTTTCCAGAAGGCGCACAAAGAGAAGTAAAAAAAAACAGACCGATGCACACATCTCGGTCCATATAATCGTTACGACATTGCGTTAGAATAAAAAGAAAGGCCGCTGCGCATTCCTCTCATCATCGGAGATCCCACCTCGCGCAGGGGAGGCTATACACAAAAAGAGGAAGAAGCAGCACGTTACGAAAGTCACTGCACATCGGACCCGTGCGCGCAATGCATCGAGAGAGAAGAATCGAGCATGTATATATATATA
>UELV01080500.1:0-30029 GCA_900490015.1 Megastigmus stigmatizans
GAGGGAGAGAGGGAGGGAGGGAGAGAGAGAGACTGACTGGCTTTTGAAAAGGAGGCCGCGACTCGAGTCCGTGGCGTGCAGCACACACACACACACTATATACACTCGTAGAAATTATTCCCCGCGTTCATGGGAGCAACGCCGTAACTAATTCGGCTGCAATAGAAATACGCGTGCGAGAGAGAGAGAGAGAGAGAGACTCTCTTTGCGCGTCTATTACGAATTCAGCTGGCGATCGGTATGCCACTATACGCGAGAGATGAAAGGATATATACGGACGTGCGCGCGGCGACACCTTTTCACTGAGATCTTTCAATTTGTCTTGATTAGCGACGCAGGTGGAGCAACTCACGGCGGCGTTTATATAAATATTAAAAGGAGAGCGGCGAGTCGCGCCTGCGAGCTAGCGATGAATGGGCCAACCCATGCAGCTCTCTCTCTCTCTCTAGAATTTTTCTCTATATCTCTTTGATTTCTAGTGATGAGGGAGAGGAGGAGATGTGTCGTTGACCTGTTGGCCGGGCAGCTTTTACGAAATGGACACCTATGCTTTTTTCGAGATTTATGCACGTGATTTTAACGTTGAGGTGGAGGCGGTAAGCGAGATATTTTACGCATGTATTACGAGGATTTGAATGGGGAACGACGAGTGTTATACGGTAAGCGGGATGGATTAGTATGGAGCTCTTCTTTTGACACTTTTTCCACTTGTTTCATGAATTATGCAGCTTACGAGAACTGTCCCACACTTATGCTACATTTTTGTAAATTCAATATAAAAAAATTCCTTTCTCTATAGAAAATACTTTCTTTGTTATCCTTATTATACTCATTTCTGCGGTACAGTATTCAAACAAATCTATAAAAAAAAAAGAACTCGAAACGAATTTCAAACAGCATCTTACGCAAACTTGATCGTCCACTTATCAACACAAAGACGAATATTCTCTCAACGCATCCATTACTATGAATCTCCCCGTCTCTCGCACCGAAGTATCATTCTCGTCGGTCAAGTATATACATTCAACAATCTTTCAACAATCAATTAAAAAAAATCCACCTCCTTTCAATCCACCAAGATTGATTTGCTCATAAATATACATCGATATATAAATTTCCATCGTAATCCGCTGTCTCTACATATACACACTCTAGCATGCGTCTTTTTCAGCGTTCACAAGCTCATTATAAAATGATTGAAAGTGCATGGTATCCTCGAATAAAAAAATGAGAGAGAGAGAGAAGCTGGAAGAGATTATCATAATCCTCGGCGCGTATAAATAGGAAACAATAAAAGCACCTCGCGACCTTTTGCCCTAGCGTTTAATCGATACCCGGCCTTTAATGACTGAGAGAGAGAAAGACAGAGTAAGAGGGAGGGATCGTCATCATCATTATCATCAACATTGAAAGCGGCAATTAATGCGAGAGCATCGGGCGTAGTGAAAAATGATTCCGGAGATATATTACAACCCTTTTTGCTTTTTTCTTTCCTCCGACGAATTCACCGCCTTCTTATATATATATTCGAATCCATTTCTTTTTTATTTTCAATAAATCGTTCGAAAAGAGGAATAATTTCGTAGAAGGTGATCTCATTGCTTCACAATTAATTATCTTAAGAATAATATAATTTTTATAGTTTCACTGAATAATTGAAACGAAAAAGTAAATTATAAAGGATAATTACAGGAAATCGCAATATCAATAACGATCTTCCGTATACGCGGACGCGATGAGAGGAGCTTTATCTCGATACGGAAATAAATGATTATACTCATTTTTCAATGCGGCTAATCTATTTCGTGTTTAAATTCCCAAGATACGGGGCGATCGCGAGCGATTTCACATGCGACTAGGATAGAATTAACGGAGATAAGAGACGTACGTGCACACGTAGTACTTCCCCGACGCGGGATTCGGTATACCTAACGAATCTTTCCGCTTTGGGTTGTGTATATACCGGAGGCGGTTGATTGATGATTTGGCCAATCGCCAAATGTACACGGGCTCTTTGAGTAATTCAAAAATAAAATTTGTTTGATTGACAAAGTAGTTTTTTCTTTCGTAAGAAATCCTATAAGCTCTTCGATGAAGGAAAAAAATCAACGTGAACAAATAAAGACTTTTAAATATAGATACGATGCGTAGCTTGGGAAATATTCATTTTTATATCAAAAGTGCGTATGCGAAGGATCTATCTCCCCCATTGAAAATCTATTGTGAGAAAAGCTAGACAACGAGCTGCGTAGGATTAGTTCTCGTTGATATACATCATTCGAACAATAATTACTTTTTAATGATACTCGAAATAGCTAAATATAAATCTGATTCTAAAATTAAAGTAGTAGCATCCGAACGATTCTGAAGCAAGCCATAAATTTAGAATGTCATGATCTACAAAAATAAATGTTGAAAGATAAATCATTAACCGAGCGATGTGATCTCTCGTAATTTTTTAAACTAAAAATGCAAATTTCAATTTAGATACTAAAAATATGAGTGTGATGCTAGTCGCTGGGAATATGTTTTTACAATTCGTACATCGGTTGCGCAATACATCGAGCTTCGAATTCAATATAAATTAACGAATGCAATTTTTCCCCATAGGCTAGATGGTCTATCGAGCGATGGTCAATCGCACGGGTAAATCTAACGAGGCTCTGTATCAACGAGGAATCCCCGGAGAGCCCGTCGTGCGATGTCCCTAATCACCTGGTGTTTATCTCGATGCAAAGCTGCTGTATGTACAGGGGAAAAACGCCAACCTCCGCAAGTATAGACAAGATCTTTGATGCGTATACGCCTATCGCGTCTTAACAGATTGTAAATATAATTAAACTTTCTTTGCAAGAGAAGCTTGGCCTCTTTAATAATCTGAAGAGACTAAAGAACCAAGATGTACCAAAACACGCGACATTGTATCCTAAACCAAGCATTTTAGAAAATCGCGAACAAACGACACACGAAATGAACTGAAAATAAAGAAAAGACTTGAAAAAACATTCTTCCTCGCCGCAGCGAGCAAAAGGCATCTCGTCGCTTATTCAAATCACCCTGCGGCAATCGTTATAGATAAAAAAAAAACAGCGTAGTAAGAATATCAGCCAGCTCCACAATGTAAAGCCACGGCAACGCTCGACGCGACCCAAAGTGGACACACTTTGAATCACAAAGAAACCTATTTTCCTCTCAAGCAAAAAAGAAGCTGGCCGCGAAGAAATAACAAGTCCCTATAAAAATTCAAATTTCTACATGCAAAACCGGTGCGCGCCGCGATTTCTCCGTCTCTCGGTGCTGCATAGGAAATCATCGTCGACGAGAGAGAGGAAGAGAAGGAAAAAAAAATACTTATATACTCCCGGAAAGATGTGCAAAGTTCGCGCGCAGGAGTTTCCAGGTAAAAGCTGGCGTTCCGAGCGTGTGTCTCTTTCACCTCATGCATGAGATGCGTATGCATTATACGATCGCTCAATCAGTCGCGCCGAGCTGTTATATGACTGGACGGAGAGAGTCGCCAAAGTCCATTTCTTCCTTACGAGTGTACGAGTGTTAATGGCTTTGTTTTGGACCGTTGAATTAGCAGTCGAACATGCTTGTTAATTTCGTGCGCGAGTTTTGTCGGAAATTGACGAACAGATTCGTATAGTTGGAGGAGGTAATGATCATTTTTGTGCGATGATTCGCGATATCGAGGAAGACATAGAAAATATAAGATGTTCTTTTTTACGGATATCACAAATGATTGCTTCACGATGTACTTAATCTTTTTAATTTTACAATAAACCTCTGTTACAATTAAAATAAGAAGAAAATTTTTTTTAAATATAATATAAGACATATATTCCTTTAGTCAATGTTAATTTCGCTCAATTCAACGGCGAGATTCGATCTTGAAAAGTAATAAATATAAAAAGTGCACCCATCATAAAAGTCATCCATTTCAGTTTCAACTCGGAAAACGCAATCATCTAAAACACTTAGTGAGTCGGCATGTATAAATTTGCAAATCGCCTCTTACCCACAGCGCACTGCACTCGAATGTGCAACATACGCAGGCTGCACGCGCAGCTAAGCTCCGCAAGTGAATGTAAATCTAAGACATGTCAATATATATACACGCGTGTTTGTGTGTGTTCGCGCGCGCGCGTGTGTGAGTGTGTGTCTATACTCTCTCAAGCCTGGCGATCCATAGGTTATACTGCAGACCCATGCACAAGCCGGAGTTACGGTCGCCACATCCGCTTCCGTCCCACGACCCTATTTTCCCTCTTTCTCGCTGAGTACACAAAAGCAGACGAGGCTCGCGCGTCCATCGTCGTTCTTTTTTGCTCGGCCGCGCGCGTATATTCCCTCTCTCTCTCTCTCTCTCTCTCTCTCTCTCTCTCTGCAGTCGAGTACTTAACGCTTTACGATCGCGATGTATCAGAGGTATATATACGAGGCCGTGCTCTCCGACCCGAAGAGGAAGACTCGAGCCCTTGCACCGCTCTTATCGACTATATCCTCGGCCGCCATCTTCGCCTTTATGTCCGCGTAAGTATACACCGCGTGTATTGCTCCCCTCCCCTCCACACTTCCCCACCTCTCACTTCTCGTATCTTTCTCTCTCTCTCATTCTTCATCTTCCTCCTTCGATTCCGTATATACCCCCCTTGCACTGTGTTTTAGTGTGTATATGTGTATACGCGAGTTTTTCGCGATGGAGGAGTTTCGTGACTCGCGAGGTAAGAGTCTTTGGCGAACATGTATGTGTGTGTGTGTGGATGTGCAGAGCGTGTAATTACGCGGTTCTCGTGTGGTCATTATGGGAATCGTTCCCGGCCGATCGAGTGATTGAAATTCATATTGTTGTTTTCCCTGCTGCATTGGGAAATCTAATGAATTTGCGGAGATCGATGCGCGTGCGTTCTCACGAGTTTCTGCGAAAATCCATCGTTTCATTGTAAAACTAACTGTTCTTATCTGTTATTAAAATTTTAGCTGCGAGTTGAATTCGTATAGACGATTTTAACTACCTGTTGTCTTTAACAGCTTGCGTCGGCTATAAAAATATATGGAGACTTCAGCTCTTAGTACACAGTTAATACAAATTTTAAATATGTTCGAATTCCAAAAAGCACTAAGTACTTAAAAGAAAAGTAGCTGTCAAAGTACGCAATCTTCTGAGGTCGAGAAAAGTGCATCAAAGTCTATCCAGCACCACGCGAGGACCAATTCAGCCTTAACCTTCATTAAACGCGCGTATAATTCGCCATTGTTAAGCCGTCACGTCAAATATTAGGATATCCCCCTGAATTATGCCGAGCGTTTATTGCCCTGTGCAGCAGTTCTCATTTTTCTTTTCATTTTTTGTTAATGAAATTGCAGCCGTTACGAAATACAATATAAACGCAGGAATATAAAGTATTTTACAGGCAATATTCGCGAGTGAAATTGCCTTTGGGGATGGCAAAGAGAGAGAGAGGGAGAGAGGGAGGAGAGCGAGAGTGAGAGAGAGAGAGAGTTTCGTGAGAGAGTCGATGGCTCGCGGAATAAATTATTGCATCTGCAAGCGTACAATTTGAAAAGTATCAAAGGGTTCGATTTGCGAAAATAATTTATAGGCGATAGGGAACGAGGAGGAGAGAGAGCGAGCAAGAGAGCGAGAGAGAGAGAGAGAGAGAGAGAGAGAGAAGTGGGCCCTTTGGCCGAGGGATTTTACGATAATGAATTTTTTCGGCGCGCGGGGCATACTTTACGGGCATGAAGATATAAAAATATACGTACGAGTCGTAAACTGTCAATCTCGAAACAGGTTTTCAGTTATACGACTTTCGACAAAACCGAGAGTTTTCTGTGTGTGTGGTTGTGAGGCTCGCTGCTGATGCACATCCAGCGGCGGACGCGGCGAGAGGAGAGCTTTTCTCTCTCTCTCTCTCTTGAGCGCGCATTGTTATTGCATTAGTTTTAAAGGCCGCCCTTGTCAGCGTTAATCATCCGCCGCGGCTTATAATTTACTCATTTGCAAAGTAAAACAAAGTGCAAATATCGAGGCTCCCTCGCGACTTTGGCGCACAAAGAACTATCCCCTTATACGCCTACGATTACACAGTTTCATTCGTAATACAGGCCCCCGATAATATATGCACGATAAGGTTTACGAAATTTAGGTCAGTGGTGAAGCGCGACTATTTTTATCGAGCGAACTGCGTTATATTGATTTCCAAACTGGTTCCGCATCGCTTTCGGGAGGCAGGATACAAATGAGACGAGGAAAGGACTCGTCCGGAAGCTACAAATAGGCGTTCGCGCTGCACTCGAGAGAGTGGCAGCCTTCGCTCGAAATCCGAGAAATCGGAGAGGCCTCCTCGAGAGAACATATCAAAGAAAAAAAAAAGAAAAAGAAAAAGGGCAGCGGCAAATGACTTTGTCGATGGAACTCTCGCAGCCGACGCGCAGAGAGAGAGAGAGGATACATTTCTAAAAGTTTCTAAATTTATATATCGGCGCGCGTCGCTTTAATGGTCCTTGACTGTCCCTTCTTGCCACGTTTATCGGGAAGTGTATGATGATTTCGTTTTTTCTTCTTACGAGTCAGAGAGGGAGAGAGAGAGAGATATGTGGGCGCGAGAGAGTTTTTTTTTATTAAGGGGAATGAGAGACGAATGAAATTAAAATGAAACTTTTATTTTGGGAGTAAGAGCTGTTGCATTACCGTGTCATTAATCAAATGATTTCATTAGCGGAACGCTCTTATTAATGAACGCCTGGATTGTTAATTATGGAGTTTAAAAATATAATGAAATTAATGATATATTTACAAAAATAAAGAGTAGATTAATGAATTTTAGAAATGACTGTTTTTTTTTTAAATTTTAAACGAATTATCTACTTTATTGTAATTTCCGGACTAAAAGTATTAAGGAGTAAATTGCATTATTCGATTCAACCCCTTCTTGAGGGAGCTGCACAAAGTGGTTCTCTTTAAAGTATTCGCCAAAGTAAAACATCGAGTTTTAATGCAATTAGTCTGCAATCAACCGCTGAACTTATTACATTAGACCGTGAGACAAAAGGGACAGGCAAAAGAAGCCTTACCACATCGTCCTTCAAAAACTAAATACATGTTTCAACATAAACATTTATAACAAAAAACAATTAAGGTAAAAGCTTCATCAGTACATCTAATACATTTAACATAGGAAAGGATTGAATCGCAACCCTCAACAAACAAGTCCCACGAAATTCTATTTCTATCACCACCGATAAAAGACACTAATGTCATCAAGCTCCAGAATACAAGACGAGCTCCAAAGCTCAAGAAAGCTCTAAGAGCAAAAAGCAAAGGGTTGATACGCGAGTCAATTACCGAGTTCTAGTAGCTCGCGAGCAGTAACCCTATGTCCGTAAGCGCTAATGGGACTCGCGTGCGCCAAGGATTTTCTCTCACCGACGCGACGTCTCAATTCCGCGCCTCTTATATGCACTACTGTCTTACTTTTTTTTTTTTGGTGCAGAACGAAATGTACGTTTTGTAATTCGATTCTCGTCGATTTAGCGTCTCGTTACTCCAATATACTCGTATACAGACGAGCTTTTGCTACCGTGGAGATGTAGTGATTCGGTAAAACTAGACGTTCTACGAGCGCCGTTTACGCATTCGTAGGATGCGTGATAATAATCGCCGTTCGGTTCCTGACACTAGGAGCTGCTCTCCGAAAAAGAAGTGTGACGCATGCCGGCCGCTTGTTTTCTCTGCCGTGCGCGTTAGAAACTCGTGTCGCTCCGGTCCTATCGCGGTGAGAATCGCTGACATGAGTTACCGAAAAAAACAAGAAGGAAAAAAAAAACAAGAAGTAGAAGAGTCCTCTCGTGTTTCGCGCGGTCGAGATAAGAAAAGAGCTTCTTCGTTCACCTTTTTTTGTTCTCTCTTAGTTGGACGCGTGCAGGAGGAGCCTGATGTGTTTTAAAATTAAATGTTCTATAATTGGGGGGAGACGACGATGAAGATTGCACCGCTTTGTTGACTTATGACTTTAAGAAATCGCGGCGCTCGTCTCTCTCTCTGGCTCTCTCTCTCTCTCTCTTTTGTACTATTTTGTACCTCGGCAGCAGGGGAGCGAGATTTTTTGTCGCGTGCCGGCATTTTTTCTTCTTTTTTTCTTTTGGTTGTTTGCGTTGGGGTTGTAAGTTTTGACAATCGCGCAGGACGGAAAAGTAAAGTTACACTCGCGGCTTTGCTGACGATGCAACTGTTTGTTTTAATAGCACTGCAGTTTGGTTTTAAAAGTAATTCGAAAGAATCTAAAAAGTGCAGAGTTTTTATCATGACAAATTCCAAGGTGAAGAACGACAGATTTAATTAGATAAATATTGAATCCCTAGTGATACCGTAGTGGATGAAAAACAAAAATGATATGTTTTAGGAGGCTAGAAAGGAACGAGCTGAGTTCCGGCGTGTGGCCGGCTGTCGTCGACGGTCCCCCGGACTCTAAAATTAGCGCTTGCGTATAGGGCCGAACACAACACAATGCCCCGCAGCATCTGGACCGCATGTTATTTACTCTTCTCCGATATCCTCGTCTAGTCTGCATATTGAATTTATATTCCAATCGACGTATAAACTTCGATAATATTCAAATTACGAACGTTATTTATTTATACAATTGAGTTTTATTCAATGATTAAAACGGGGGTTCTTATTTCTCAAACAGCATTAGTCGATAGTAGTCCCCCAAATTAGTCTTCATAAACGCTCGACACGTAGTGTCAAAGCGAGAGAGCGAAAGAGGAGAGAAAAGGAAGCAAGGAAAGAATAATGACAAATACGCGCGACGTTCCGGGAAATCTCGTCGTCATCTCCTGCACATCCGTCGAATTATTTTTCGCTGTAAAGCCGAGAGAGAGAGGGGGGGGGGGAGAGACACCAACCAGCCGTGGCGAGAAGAAGCTTTTTAAGCCGCCTGCAGCGCGAGCTTATACCCCCTTAGATCGACGCTTGTAATTTAATTTGCCGCGCTCGCAGACCCTCCTTCTCTACCTCCAGCTGCTGTGCCGCGACATCGTGATTTATTTTGAGCAAAAAGGATGCGATTAATGGATTCGCCGTTGGACGAAGTATATATTGTAAGTTTTCGCGAAAAATTAAATTATCTTTGAAGCCGTATACGAAAAAAAGAATTTCTACGTAAGATACAAGTAAATAAATTGTGTAGAAACGTTGTGGGGGAAAAAAAAGAAGAAAAAACCAGAGTAATAACAGTGGCGAGACATGGAGCGGGACAGAACGAGCGGAATAAAAGGGAAAAGAGAGCAGTCGTCGAGGCTTGGCTGCTGCTGCTGCTGCTGCTGCTGCTGCTGCTACGCCGCACCGCAGGGAGAAAAATGAAGATACAGTGCGGGCGCGCGGAGAAGATGGACCGGGAGGTCCCGACGTCGTTCCCGGTATCGCTCGATATTTATAATCGTAAAATCCCCTCCCCGAGGCAAGAAAGACCGAGAGCGAGAGAGAGAGAGAGAGAGAGAGAGAGAGAGGCAAGCGAGCGATGCGTGCATTAAAAGGCTCGATTCTTGGATTAGCGGAAGCGTAAGCGTCTTAGATCTCCTGCCATCTTCGCCCGACACGTTTCGTCCACCTCCTCCTCCGCCTCCTCCTCCTTCTCTTTTCTCTTCCTTTCTTTATTTGCTTTCTTACTGTGTCGCTTGGTAAGAGTTTTCAAGGTGATGACGACTATTTATAAAAGGTTCCCGATTCGATATGGGATTTTGTTCTGTGTTGATTTTAGCAGCTGAGCTATTTTTATGGATTGCCTCGCGGCTTTCCTCTTTTATACTTTGTTCTTTACAGGAGAGATGTTCGAGCTTGAGATGATTTATGTGGTACCGATCAAACGCTCCTATACCAATACTGTTGATGCTGTACTTGAAACAAACCGATTTTACGTTTGTGCAGTTTCATCAAATGATAAATAAATGAATAATCGATTCTGCTGGTATCATTGGCTAATCTGTCAAAGATAATACCAAAGCAAAATAGCATGACTATATACAGAATGAAATGCAATAAAATCAATTTCACTGTACTCGTGGCCAAAAATTAACTGCCCAACCCAAAATATATATTCCCCGTCTAGCAGCGCTGATCCGCATCGTCGCATTTGTCAGTTTCATGCGGCAAAGGCGAGTGACGCGTGTCATAGAGTGTGCAGACGATGTCTTATTCGAACTGTGCGTCTGCTCGCGCCACTCGATACCCTTTTCGCGAGTACACCCGACTCTCGTCGTCGTTTTCTGTCTCTCTCCCTCTCTCTCTCCTATATATCGACGAACTTTGTTGAAAGGATACGAGCAAACACACGCGCGCGCGATGCGCAACTTTGGATTGTCCGGAAATAAGTTGGCATCCGTTTTCAGGAAATCAGTTGCAGCTGCTATTATGAGCCATTTTACAAAGTGCTTTTCGCAAGCTCGTATAGCCTTGTAAATTCGATATGTTTATTTCGAATATCCATCTTAATAGTATAACCTAAATCAAATCGCTTATTCAATTTTGCAAGATGTTTACTTATTTTTCTCTAATATAAAATATGTAAAAGACACAGGAGGTATAGTGTGCGCTGTAAAGTGTGAACCACGCGATAATAGTCACCCTCGTGTTACAGCGCAACCCATCGACATGTATTTAATTCCTGTGTTCATTTAAATCCTTTGCAAGTAACCTCGGACCCCTTTAGCTTTGTCCGACACTCCGATATACATTCGTATATATATACTTCTTTCAATTTGAAAGAATGCAGCGCGCGTGTGCGTCGAGCGAAAAAATCCATTTGTTCTCAAGTCCAATTACTTGCAAATGAGTAAGCATAATAATAACGAAACGCGCGTTAATTAACTTTGCTCGAAAACAGTTTACTTTTAATATTAAAAAGAAAAAACGAATCCTTTCGTTTATGTTTATCACTATTTATAGACGTAAGCACACAACTATAAATTATTAATTAATAAAACAAGATCATAAATAAATAAAAAAATCTGAAATAATTTTATTCGTATGACCGCTTGTTCAAATCCCACCCGGCGAAAAAAGGGGCTCGAAAATTGGAAAGAAAAACAAAAAGAAAAAAAAAATCAAAGTATCGAGGGGTGATTCTTACATGAACACCCAATTTCTCTTGGCTTATTCGGCTATCTTCTTTTTAGTCCACGTCTCCCACATATATATCGCACACATCGCACACGTAGACGCGCGGGCATTCTTTTCTCTCCCCCTTTGGGTAGAAGTGACGGCCGCTTTTGTGAGCACGAAACGCATAATTTTGCGGGCACGCGCGTTATTAACCAGACGTGTCGCACACGCACGTACACTGCACGGCCGTCTATATGTATATAGGAGAGCAAAAGAGTGAGGAGAGGCTCGAGTGAAACGAAGCGCGGAAAGTAAATGCATTACAAGTTGGGCGTAACGCGGCGAATCATTTTTTTTTCTTCTCTCTGCTCCGCACGCGTAGACGCTGCGGTGGTGTATCGTACGTGCTATTTTTCAAAAAAAAATTTTAACCCTCTTTTGCCCTTAATTTGCGATTTGAAGGATCTACATTTTGGGGGAGCGCTATTGTGAATTGTTTATTTACAAAGATTTGTTTAGCTTTTCTTTTTTTTATAGTGTTTAATAGTTTCCTTTTCGAATTTGAATTTTTTAGGGAAAGAGCTATATTAATATAATGTATATTTTATTTGGGGAATATAATGTTATGAAGTATATTTTATTCAGATGTAATGTAAGGTTTGTTTTCACAGCATCACAATTAATTTCCCTCGACGTCGAATAACAAGCTTCCTATCATCTACATATACAATTCCAAGGCATTCACACAGTAGATCCAAGCCGCTAAGTCATTTCAGCGAAAAATTCCAAGAAAACAGCGCGAGTGTCGTTGTAAGTCGAGAGAGAGAGAGAAAGTGAGAGACCAGCTGCAGGCGAATCCAACCCCTCGTCCGTGCAAGTGCACAAACACCAAGTGGCACGCATATCGCCGGGGCCAATTGCGAATGCAGCAGCGGCGGCGCGCGCAATTCGAAGCCGTCGAAAACTAATGAAAGAAATTGTCGTTTTCAAAAGCGCGTACGGCAATTATTTAGAAAAACGACGTGTTTCTTTCTGAAAAGAGGGCAATAGCTTTGAAGCGCAGGTGGTCGAACGCAAAGTGTGTCTCTGGACGAGATGCCTCGAATAGCGTGTATAAACACGATTAACGAATTTCATCGCTATGATTAAGGCGTATATTGAGTTTGCGGGTATTACTGTAATCATTCCGTCGAAATGTTAACTTGATGGATAAAATAATATCGCCATCGTAAACAGTATTATTAAGGTGGTTCTTCGCTAAATCGTGTTACTGGATATCATCATGAGAAAAATATATCGGGTTCTTTAAATTTCAAGCACTATAGTAATAGTATTTTTCCAACTACGGTGGCCGAATAAATTTTCGAGAAAAATTCACTTAAAGTTGTTTTTAATGGTGTTAATGAGTATAAGATATCGTACTATGTGGACTATTATTAACACGTTTGGTATGTAAAAATACGGTACGAAAGTTGAAGATTTGTACTTTCTAATGCTCATTGATAAGTAAAAGCAACATTAACATTATGTAAAAATTGTTATTTTCATACTGATGCCAACTAAAATTATTTTAAAATTTATAAATAAATTTAACATTCATTAGGAAGTACGTGAAGAGCTACCTTAAATAATAAACGTATACCTTTATTCTTTATGTTGGTCACGTTTATATAATTTACTATACAATTTCGATTAAAAGAAAGAATTTGAATTGAAATATATATAATATATGTCTTTGACAGATGTTTACGACGTATCAACGAATGTCAATCACTCGCTTTTGATAGTTTCGGGAACGGTCTCGCTTAGTAAATTTTACGGCATAAAGGGCAGACTAAGCGCAAAATTACTATGATAGTGTCTTAAAGGAATTATTATAATGACACACTACGAAACGGTTAAGGATCGTCTGCATTAAACTGCAGCCGAGACTTACAAAGGCATATACACTATTTACCATAGAGACCACCTGCTATGGTATGCGCTTTGAATTGCGCACAGCTCTTTCAAAGGGATCAAGCGAGCAACGAAATGGCGAAAAAAAAACATAAAATTTTGTCCTTTTGTAACTAATTGCGCGAGCGCGTGCTCGCGCTTTCGCGACCATTACGCATACGAAAAAGTTCCTTTCATTAGGTTTACAAAAAATACGAGTGTACCAGTCGTAATTTACCCCGGCGATATGTTCATTTGGGCGCACTCGCACACGAGGGGTTGAGAATATGGATATGTTTTTTTGTAGCCGGCAGCTGTCCTGTATGACCAGCTTTCGACGATGTCGGTTGGTAGGACGATCAGTTTCCTTTTTTTTTTGCGATGTTTTTAGGGTTTTGTGCGCGAGAGGACGGTGTGAGTGAACTTCCCGATATTTATGAAACGGAAAGTAAGACCTTTGTGTCGAATTTTGGGTTGAATTTATGATAAAAAAAAAACGAAAGTTCGGATAGCAAAGTATTGGTAAAATTATGGAATAGAAATGAAAGCTTAAGAAGGATTAACTTTCAAAAATTTCAAGTAAATTATTATGTGGAAAAGCAGGTATAGACGAAAACACATCGAAAATTGCGTTCTTTTTTTCACGAAAATTAACGAAATAACGGTAAATCTTAAGGAAAGGATAATCTCAAAGTCACCGCGGCGCTCTTTCGGTTTCACATCGATAAAATTGAAAATAATGACAACAGTTTTATTACCCCAGTAGGTATTTATCAATTGTTTCGCTGCGCCAGACAGTTAAAAGTACTCGGCTGTAGCATTTGTCGGCGCAACTTTAAGGCACAGAGTAGCAGCTACTCGACTTTAATTAGTCCAGCAAAACTGGAAACATCGATAATACACTAGAAAGAGAGAGAGAGAGAGAGAAAGAGAGAGAGCGTGGAAAAAAAAAGAATCCGAGTAATACTGGAATTTCTGTGAAATCGACAAACCCAGTTATGTTATTTCCACATTACCGCCTGCAAGAGGTCCCGTGCAATCTCCAAAGTCTGATTTGCGATTTTCTCATGGAGCGCGAAGAGGTTGTAAATGCTTATTCGCTCGGTTAACCTGAATTTTTATCAATGCTGCGCGCCACTCATACTTGAGCAAGAGAGTTTCCTTCCATTTTTTCTCTCTTATTTCTATTTCATCCTAGGTTTTTACGTGTACGAGACATTTCTTGCGTTTGCTGCTGCCGATTTACATTGGGTTTTGTATCGTTTGCATTTAGAAAATGCGAAATTTATGATGGTGACTGTGCGACCAAAATAGCTTTTTCGATGAAACGAGGAAAAACATCATCGCGGTTGAGGATATGAAAACGGTTTCGTCGTAAAATCTTGCGACGATTGGACGTTGGAAAAACGTGCAATGTTATGCGTCGAATGTGTTTTTCATAAGCAAATATATAATGTATTCTATTATATTATTCCAAGAAATACCTGCGTGCGCAATGGCAATCTTAGAAAACGCATGTAAGCTCGAAAATTAATGCATCTTCTTATTTAACGCATATATACATAGTTTAGCAAAATCATGTAAGATGTAAATTCATTTCTTTCCCGGGTTTTTGCTAGAAAAACTTTAATTTTATAATTCAGGAATTATGTATTATAGTTTTTTATTACACTGTGAATTCATTTCAAATAACCAGCAGTTTTCTTCGAAGTTTTAATAATTTGATCGTGGAAAAGCACAAATTTAAATTTCAACTATAGCAAAATACACGAAAAATGAATTTTCTCATCCAAACTGGTACGAAAACTGCAAGATCACGACAAGGATTCTTCGCAGACAGGAAAATGTATAAATTAACATTAATGCTCCGCAACCGAGCGAATCCGCAAAGTAGCATCCAAAAATAGTCCTGACTCCTGTCTTCCTCTTCCAGTCTATAAAAATCCATTAACGTCGAAAACTCACTAATCCACAGTACTAAACGTCGGCGTATAAAAATCCCTGAGCTTACGATGAAGCTTCCGCATAAATTATGCGAATGCGCGGTGGTGTATATACGATTCCTCGGCGGGTAATTCAGTTCGGGAGCGTGTTCCAGGCAAAAACTCTCGACATTCCCCCTCGACAAAGAGGCGAAATAGCCTCGGAGAGAATAAGAGCTCGGAAACTAATATGCAATGGATGGTTGGAGCTTGAAATGGAAAAAAACCCGCGGAACGGGAAGAATGGCCGCTTTTCTTCACGTGCGACGCTTGATGGATGAACCGCCACGATCCTAAGGGCGGCTATATGTACGACTTGTGTATAATAGTGTCGCGATGACGTTCGCGGTACTTATGGGTGAATCAAGATGACACGACTCGACACACTTTTTCTTGGTATCCGTGGCTTTTGCACTTGCAAGGGCCGCAGGAATTTGAAATTTAACGATACACTTACAGACTTTGTTCTAATAATACTTGTCGAATACCACTTTTTCTATCAATTCGCGATTCTCACAAAGGCAGGTCGTACACACACTTACACTTTGTATAAGCAATCATGGTTAATACCTACAATGAAAGGCTAATCGCCGGCAGTTTATTTCTACTCCACGCGAATGTATAACTGATGATTATACACGTGACGTGTGTGCCCACGCGTCCGGAGCTCATCAGTAAGGCAAAGTAGCCGTTAATTCTCTCTCTCTCTCCCTCGTTGGTTTCTGCCGTCCCTTGTTTTCGTGGCATTGAAAAGTGCAGGAAGACCGCAAACGAGAAGAAAACGAAAATCCAATTTTCGCCCTCGTCCGTGTCTGCATAATTGATTTCCAAAATGAACGGGACGATGGTTATTCCCGCTGAATCTATTTATCTCGGCTCTAAGTCTCGTCTCGTGAGTGGAATTAGCTTTACCACCTTTTATCTCTTAATAATTAATACCACCACCAGCATTGTTAACACACGACCTAATTATACATGAATCGTTCGTTCTATTTAAAAATAAAGATATTCCAAGTCTACAAAGTGGTAAATATAATATATAAAAATACACGCATGTATCTTGGCTGCGTAATTACGACCAACTTATCGTAATGTATTCCAAGAATAGTAATCAGCCTCTGTCCCAGTCATTCATATTCCTCAGACTTGACCGTCTCAATGAGCTAAATTTATACTTCTAAACTGAAAATACTCTTATCGAATAGCGCGGCATTACGCATCGGCTGAAGGATGAAAAGAGGGAGAGAGAGAGAGAGAGAGAAAAAAGAAACAACGGAATAGTATAAATAAAAGAGGCTCTCGCGGGCAACGAAGAGCCATAGTCGGGTTCTCTCGTTTGTCATTCAAAATATATAGGATCGTAAAGGCAATGATGGTGGCGGCGGCGACGTTCACCAAGCCTCAACGGTTTATCATATATTTTAGATGTTTAAGGACGCCATTAAAGTAATTCGCCCGTCACGGCTTGGCTCTCTTTGCATTTGTATATACGTGTTCCTCCGCCGCGCGCCACTCGCCGCACTATATATGTATGCATACGAGAAGACAACGAGAGCAGAGAATTTTGAGGGAAAGGATTGCTGCAGCGAAGAGACAACCCGTCAATTATCCTTATTATACGCGCTCTCCTCTTTGTCGCCATTATATATATCCTCGCTTGTATGCACATTATACGCGTGTATATAGAATGTAAGATGCAGTGTCGCGATTTTTCTTTTATTCATGCTGCACGGGCTTAACCAGATTCAGTTACGAATTAGGCCAAGTTTTTAGATTTTCATTTTCATTTGGACATTCTTATGTTTACGAATGAAAAGTTTTAAATAAACAGGAATAGATATATATATCGTGGTGGCAGCAGCCGCAACCTCGTGCCGGTTGAGGGTACATCATATTTCAAAATGCTTCATTAAAATATAAGATAAGCCGACGCGCGGCATTCAATAGCCGCACACTCGCTTTACAATATCGTTCGTGCAAGAAGTACACTCGGTACATACTCTGTATTATACACCAGTAGTCGTCTCTCTTACAAGCTGATCTGTATTATATTATTTATACTAGCTGGAGCTGAAGAGGAGAGACTTCTTAAAATTCCAGCCGAGTATAATGACGGAATGCTGGCGTTGTGGGTGACATTCGGCCGCAGCGCTAACGCAGAGAAAGGATTTCTGTGTGTGTGACCTTTTCATCTTTTTCTTTTTCTTTTTCTTTTTCCCCTTGACGCACGCGCGAGACGAGAGGCAGAGAAAGGGCAGCGATATGGAAGAGATTCGTCAACGAGTTATAGATGTTATAACGTACATGCGCGTGTAAAATATCGCGGCGCATGGATAGAATAGACGATCGAAGATTATGTCTTGGCCTATTGTGGGGAGTTGCTTTTTATATATTGAGTGCTACATTGGACGTATTATGTACGTAAGGAAATTATATAATGAGGAATTTTTGACAAATTGCCGCGGTATTTTCAATTGGTACTGGAGTGTCGTAGCGGCAGCTCGAATCTATTTTCTGTTTTTGTGACAATGTAATGTATGTGATACTTATGTAATTATGAAAATATATTATGCGAGGCTGAATATTTTCCTTTCAAAAATCGATGGATAGATTGGAAATTTGTAATAATGAAATCTTTTGTATACATATTTATATATTTAAATAACGTATAGTGACCTTAAGCAATTGAAGACGATAAATATTTTAATTTTACGTCAAAATCTGAATAAAATTTGTTGAAATTTATGTCTCATATGTCCATTATGCCATTACAAAGCTATCGAACAACGCATCACATATAAATTAAACATCACCGGATCTCAAAAAAATTCAAAACCATCTTTCGACTTATAATAATCCTCGTTGAAAAGCTCCACAACCTCGGTCTCTTGCATCCATATAACTCGGCATTTCACTGCACGTATACCAGCGCGACAAATCGAGTGCGGCGGCGCAACTTGAGAAGAAAGAGAAAACAATCTCATTACAAGCTGCGAGAGAAAGAAAGAACGAGAAAGTATAATGGTATAGAGCGCATGAAAGGAAGCCAGTGCATCGGAGTCGGCCAGCTCGAAACGCAAACAAAACTGTATCAGATTTTATCGACGACAATGGCGGCTCTTCTTCGTACAACAAAAGGGGGGGCCCCTAGCACGCATATAATATATACACCCAGGAATATCGCGGAGTGAAAAGCCGTGTCGTTATTATACGAGGATCACCTCTCGGTTTTGAAAACGCGACTCGAGCTGTGCCCATTGTGCGCGAGGTGCGAGGCAAACGAATGAGCCGAGAGAATCTTTGGACAACGCTTGCGTGCACACCCACACTCTATACTCGTCGAGCGGAGATGCCTTCGCTTCATTCAAATTCAAATGATAGGCAAGCGGACGATGGGGACGAGCTCTTCGACCGTCTTTCGATGTGGAGGTTCGACTTGCGCGACTCGATTGCTGCAGTCGCGGTGTAGTTTATAATGTGCTTCGTTAATTAGTGGTAAATTAGTTGGGCTTTGTTTATAATCGGTTAAGAATACACTGACTTTTTATAACATTCATAAAGAATAGTCATTCCTCTGCTGTAAGTAAGTATTTTACGAAGAGCTAATTAAATTTTTGAGATTCAGCAACTTTATTCTAGTTGAAAATATCTACTTTAAAGTACACGCGACCAAAAACTACAATTATGATATCGGTGCGACGTCGATCATCAGAAAATTACTGGATTCACGGCAAAGCTCATCCAAACCCAAATCCACCAACTATACAATACTTCAATTTAAACAAGCTCGCGCGGCTTCGTTACAACGCAATCGGTCTCGCGACATCGTTCCATCTCGAGAATCTCTTACAGCTCAACTCCCCCGTCCATCCTCAGCTTCGTCAGGGACACACACTACACAGACAGACGAGCGCGCCTTCATTATAATTGCAGCGTGGTGGCGGCGGCAGTCGCGCATAATGCAGCTCGCGCACATCTTTTGGTATGCTAACTGGGGTCAGAGAGGATATAACTCGCCCGGCGATAACAATATGCCGACCGAGAGAGGATGTGACGGAATTGAGATGTGATGCGATGCGCGACGCCCTCGCGCGTGACGTTTTTTTTTCTGCATTCAGCAGCGAGGGGATGCTCGGGTCGAGGACTTGGCATCCTCAAATTGCACGCAGCCGCGGTCTTTTGTTTCTTGGCTGGTCTGATCTTGGTCTGACTTGTGTTTTTGTTTTCGCGTGCTGCTGATGCACTTGGAGGTTGGCTGATTGGATTGGCTTGCTCGGACCTCGCTCGGTAAAGAGGCTGTAATCCTGGCTTGATTTATGTGCTAAATGCGGTTGCGATTATTATTATTTCCATTCATGAATGTATGTATATACCGTTTCCGCTCGTCTCGTTATCTTAAATACTTTTGTAGATGCCGCTGTAATTTGAAAACCTTAATGTTTCTCTCAATAATGCAAAGTACATCGAAGTTATTAAAAACACTTGGATGAAAATAATACACTCGTTAGGGTTCAACCGAAATCATTATAAGATACTTTAAGACAGAATCACGAATCGTCCCTAATAAGAGTAACCTTTGTACATTGTTTTGAAAGGGGCTAAACGACCTTTTATAAAATTAGAGTAAACGATCACGATAATCCATGAATTCATTAAATTCCATATATCCAAAAACTCGCGATGTTCAAGAGAGAAAAGAGGCGAGAAACCTCGCACGGATCCCGTGCGCCTGGTAGATCGCGGATCGGCGCCTATAATCCACGTGGTAGTAGGGATTCTCGGCGGCGCAGAGGAAAGAAAAGGCGGAGCCAATGTCTACGGGCGGCGATGCACCGCGAGGTATATCGCGCGAAACGACTCTCGATCGAGACTCGGTGGCGCTCCGTGCAACAGCAGTCCGATACACAGTTGGCAGGTGGGAGGTGGTATGCGCTCGACCGAGAAAAGGTGGAATACGCGAAATGCGATGGCGTGAATGCGCCGATGGTAATTTCGCTCGAGCGTTGTGAGAAATTGATGGTGCATCGACGATTTCATTATATATATATATCGTATTGGTTTTGAATAAGAGTATATACCGTAAGCTTTTTGCTTCCAGAATAGATTTCCTGTGATTTGTTATCTTAAAAATTCAAAATCATCACGCATTCGGTCTCGAAGAGCTCAACTACACGGCACAGAGTCAGAGCTCAGCCTCCGCTCGTTAAAAAAACTTAACAACCCTGCACTCTCGAATCTACAAACGCATCCAGATAAAACGCGCGATAATTTTCCGCCGAGGAGCATCGGATCTTCTATAATTATTATCCAGCTTAATTGAGGTATACAGTTGGGTATAGTTGGCATCTGTTGGTAAGACAGTTCATCTCTGCCGTATAACGCGGGGGACAGGACGCGAATAGCTCGCAACGCTCGCTTATCGCGTAGCTTCATCTCTCGAGCGGACATTGTTGAGGTAGCCGCAGCGAAACGTCGCTGCTCCTGCTGTTGCTGCTGTGTTATACGCCTACACTTTGTACAGGTGACGACGCGCGTCAAATTAGCGGTCATTATGCTTCTTTTCTCGCGCGCGATGGAACTTCTTCCTTTTTTTGTTTGCTCGTCGTACCTTTGGCAGGATGATGCTTTGCGGACAAAATGGCGAAGGGAAAGCTGGGAGAATGTTTTTTTTAGTGTCTTTGTAAATATGGAGTGTTGCGGATGATAATCCGTGCGCCATGTTGCAAAAGTTAAGTAGAATGTGTTCTTTTCTTGTTATTGTTTTGATTGAATGGTAAATATTGAAATTCAGAATAAACGCCTTTGCATCGCGCTTTATTTATCTCCTCTTTCATTATACGGCGAATAAAGAGTTATTTAAAAGTCAGCGCAGAATTTCACTTAGCATTCGATGAAAACATGCCATGCCGCGCGAATATGTTAACGAAACGCATATTTCCCTTATGCACAACAGAATCTCTCCGCTCATTCCATGATATTCAAGACGATCCTTATTCTCACTTGAAAAATTCCATTCGAAATCCGCATCGCGATCTACTCGTAACAAGATCGATACGCTTTTGCACTCATCATGAATACGCTATCAAGCCTCTCGAAAACTTTATATCTCCCTCTCTCTCTCTCTCTCTCTGCCACAAAAAAAAGATATAGATATATCCGGAGCAGCAGCAGCAGCTTCTAATAAAGTATCGCATAAAAAGCCACTCAAAGAAAGCCAAACACCTGAAAACAAGGAAAGCTAAAAGGAGAACTGCGCTGCTGCTGCTGCTGCAGAGCGAGACAGAGAAAGTGCGCGCAGGAAGAGCAATAAAAAGGCTCTGCTGCGCGCCTCGCTCGCGCGAGCAACGCACCGCGGTATTAGTGCAGTGTGTATACTATACATATACATACGTATATATATATGTTCGGTGTTCTGCAGTGCACCGCGATGCCGTAGCTCTGCGGATTTTTCGTGCGGCAATTTGCTGCCGCGGTTGTGCGCGTAGGCTTCCTCCTCTCTCGTTCTCTTTCTCTCTCTCTCTCTCTCTCTCGTTGGCTCGCGCAGCAGTTCGGGATGGATTTACGCGGTCGGTGCTACTGCCTCGGGTTTATTGTGTTAGGTCGATCGTTAGCCGGGTACTTGAGGATAAAGAGACTCCGAGCGCTGATGATTTTATACAAGAGAGAGAGAGAGAGAGAGAGAGAGAGAGAGAGCAGAGTTTTTGCACAGCGAGCCGCGCGCCACGTTATGGTCCGCTGATACCGTATTTCGAAGCACGATCGTTAACAAAAACTAATGTATTATTCCGCCCGCGTCGCTATATAGCTCGATATTCAGGAATCTTTATATACATCTCGTTATTAAATTGATATTCCTCGGTGCTTTGTAACGCCAACGCACTTATAACAATCTTTCCTAATTGCAAATCAAACATATATTCTGCTTCATACTTTTTCTCGTTATCTGTGCGTTTCGGAGGTTTGCATTGTCGGAACCCCATTGTCGAAGTATTGTTTTGACAGCGCATGAATCGACGCATTGTGGGATAAATGCGTAGCGGCTGCTTTACATTGTTAACTCCCCAACTATTCACACTTTCTAATTTGTTTTTTTTTTCTTTACAAATCTTTTAAACACTTCCTACACAGGCATTTACCAGGTCTTGGCGTTATATAAAACCCGGCATTTTTTTTGCACCGTTTCATCTTTCGAAAAAGATAAAGAAAAAAGCTCTCGATCCACTAACAGTATATATATCGAGTCAAGGTGCGCAACATTTGAATAAGAATTTGCTGCTGAAAAGGCGCACCTCGACGTTATATACCCGCGAATTATCGCAGCTTCAACGCCGCGCCACCGGCTATACATTCAACACCTCCTCCATACGCTTCTTTCTTTTTTCTCTCTCGGCCCGACTATATACTCCTTTGTTTCTCGCGGCCAACAAATTCCAAGTATCTTCGGCAGCGGCGTTTAATGCCTTCGCAGCTTCGCGCGATATAAAACGCTCCGTTTTATTGGGGCGTCCGTCCGACTTTACGAGTAATCGACACGTATACAAAAGGGGAATATACACGCGATAAGTGTGTGCGTGGGGTGTTATACGAAAGAGAGAGAGAGAGAGAGAGAGAGAGAGAGAGAGAGAGAGAGAGAGAGAGAGAGTGAGAGCTTGTTACGAGTTTCGCGTATACATAGAGGATAGCAGGTATAACAAGCTGCCAAGGTCGAGTTATATACCAAAAGGACTCGTGGTACGTAGCCCGAACAAATATTTATCCTTTTTTAATAACGCCATTATATACTTGCGCAACGACTGCGTGTGCGATGAGAGGGCGAGAGAAATTGGACCTTTGTGTGCGTGCGAGAACTGCACGGCTGGGATTTTTACTTTACTTTTTCATTTTTTTTTATTTTAAGAGAGAGAGGAGGTGAGAAATACCGATTTCTTATCGAGCGTCAATTTATGCCCTTTCGAAAAGCCGAGCGAGAGATTTTTATTGTTGCTCTCTGATCGTATCTGCTCTCGTGCTGGCCTTTAGGTATTTTCTTTTTCTCTTTAGTGCCAGAGTTTTCGTACGGATGTAAGTAGGATGTTATGAAACGCGGACTTTATTTGAGTCTTGATTCAAATCTTCTACTTATTTTTTTAAAGTGGAAACTTTTTGAACCGATTGTACAGCGTAGAAAAAAGCTCTTTTGTTAATTGAAAAACGGCTACTCCATTACGATAAGTATATGCACCCAAACGTACTCTGAGAATTAATAATCTTTAATAGGCAATTTAATGGCTTTTTTATTTTCATACTTTTTTTTTCATTATAGCAGCCAATAAGGCAGAGGAGATAAAAACATTACCGCGCGTATAGGAAAAAAAAAGAATTTTACGAAACCTCGAAGACTCACTATCATAAGACGCCTTTTTTTTTAATGAAATTGGCGACCGCGATGAACGAAAAATAAGCGACGTTTGCAAATCTATTCATTATAGTTTTCATAGCCGCAGCGTGAGGACACATAAAAAGTGCGCGCATTGATGTGTCGCGGGATTATTATTATTACTCTACCGTGACGCCGCCGTGAGTCGATGGATATATACCGAAGCTTCGCCGATAAACGCGTTTGGAGAAGCTCGAAAATCAGAAGCGTTACTTATTCACGTATCCTTCGCAATCTAACATTTTCTTCTTCGTAAGAGAACACGAGTGCCGATAGCCAGCTTTGTTTAAAGGAAAATTTCAAATTAAAAAGTACAGACGCAACGACATGCTAATTTTACCGGAACACATTTTCTGAGAGATCAAGAGTTTAGAGCGAAGGAGAAAAAAAAAGACGGAGTACCGCGTAGCTTATTACTCGAGGCGCGAGATCGAGAGCGAAAACCAACACAGAGACAATGGCCAATGCTTATATAACCGTGCAACTAAAAAAACTTCTTTATTTTTTTTTCCTCTCTTCTTTCCCGACGAAGGCGTACTGCCGCCCCATTATTGCTGCGTTTTAACACTGCTCAGCGACTTTCGACAGCCCTCGTGCGCCCGATTATCGCGCTCATTTTGCGCGCGCGCGTGGCCAAAGCGAACTACACAGCGCGCGATTTCCCAGCTGCGCGCGGCCGCGTCTGAAAAATATTGCTATCTGCGCGCTTTCATCGGTGGATCTCCATTTCTCGCGGTTAAGGATAGGGAGAGAGAAAGAGCGAGAGAGAGAGAACCGGGCGGGAAGAACACAATGGTATGGCGGTTTATCGGTGCCTGGCATCTTTAAGCCTACGGCGCTCAACTGATATCTCGCACCGACCGCACTTAAGTTATGTTCTTTTTGCTTTAATTTTTCTGTTTTATTAGTGCGTGTTTTCGTGGTATTGTTGTTTTAGTAGATGAAGTTGTTGCGCGGTTTGGCATTTTTTAGAATGTACTTTAATATATATGATTCGCATAAATTAATTATATATTAGCTATAATATAAAGTATTGTATTGTAAAAAAAATTAGGTTTTGTGTGTAATATTTAGGCTAAGTTACTAAATTCTCGATCACAAAAATTTCCTAACAAAATATTAATATAAGCTAATGTTAGCCAGTGCGTTCTGTTTACCAAATACCTATTTTCCTCATTGGATAAAAACATTAATGGTCAGGTATTCCTACAGTGATAACCCATAGCGGTGCACAAAGTTACGTAAACAATTGAGTTTTTTGCAGTATGGGCGCATCGGCCGCGCGGGCAGTGTTGATATACCTCCACCATTGATACGATTCTTTGCCCCGGCCCTGTACAAATTAGCTTAACGACCCCGCGCTCAGGACTCCCAAGGAAGTTTAATTGGATTCAATAAAACGCGTGTGCACATATAGCCGCTGCTGCTGCTGCTGCTGCTGCAGTTGCACCGCCGCCGAGGCTCCATTTTTCACTTTTTTCTCCGCATACGAAATGCACAGAGAGTATAAGAGAGAGAGAGAGAGAGAGAGAGAGAGAGAGAAGCTACACGCACGGTAATCTCGCGAACTCGTATACATTCTTTGAAGCTCGCGCGGCATCATTTGCATAATCACAATGATAACCTCGGCTCGGCGATTCAACTTGCAGCGCGGATGCATTGGCGCGCGAAGCTTTCTCTGCGGCATTTACGTGTGTCTGCCTCTGTTTGTCCGTGTACGTGGATGCGCGTACGAGAGGGAAGTATATACGTGTATTCGCGCTCATTAAATTCGCTACGAGGAAAAGCCGAGCGAGCTGGTATAATTCGAACGATAAAATGTATATAGTTTGCTGGGCGTCTGCATGTGCGCTAAGGCTGATGCGTTCTCGAGAAAGATTTTCCGCGATTTGATCGATGAACAAGATTGATTATTGGTCTATTATCCTTATATTTAATGTACACAAAAGAAGGATTTTATTCGCGTTCTATTATTATAGTAACGATGAATTTGAAATTCGTATCAACCGTTTAATAATATCCTACGCATGTATACATTAAGTAAATAGGAATAATTGAAGTATGTATATTCTGAGCCGGTAAAGCTTTACTTGTAGCATTGAGAATTGTGCTAATATCAAAGTATAGTTGAACTATATAATAGCGTTTAATTGTACAAGATAATAGATTCACCGTTATGCGATCGATTATTTTACTTTCTGTAATATCATGACTCTTTTCTAGATGCAATCTCATTTCTATCGTAGCATCGTCATATCTCATGTCAATAAAGTGATTAATGTTCTGCTCCTTGCACAGCAAACATTTTCCTTTCAATCCACTTTTATACTTTTGCTATTTAAAAAAAACTCCGTCACTGTGCATTGATATAACTTTACTGGAAAATTTGTTCCCACCCGATGACGTATTGGGATTCTTATTCTTAATAACATCCTACACATGTATACATTAAGTAAATAGAACTAATTGATGTATGTATATTCTCAGCCGGTAAAGCTTTACTTGTAGCATTGAGAATTGTTCTAATATCAAATTATATTTGAACTATATAATATCGTTTAATTGTACAAGATAATATATTCACCGTTATGCGATCTTTTATTTTATCTTCTGTAGCATTATGATGATTTTCTAGATGCCCTCTTATTTCTTCCGTATCATCTTCATCTCTCATATCTATAACACAATTAAGATTCAGATCCATGCACAGCAAACATTTTGCTTTCAAACCACCTTTATCGTAGTTTCGGAATTTAAAAAAATTTCCGTAAGTAAGTATTGACATACCCTTACTGGAGGATTTGTTCCCACCTGATGACGTATTGGGATCCTTATTCTCGTCAATCACACTACTATCCTGACTATTCGTATCATCATTGCTCTCACAATATTGTAAAGTGTTTTTATAATATCCTTCCATCTCGTATACACGTGATATTCTTCTATATTAAACTTGTCTTGTAAATTGATTTGCTAAACTATTGTTCAAAATTAAATTTTAATTTAATTAAAAAACTTGTATTGTATAAATTGATGTGTAGAACTACTGTTGATAATGATTGGACACGTTAAATCAAACAAAAAACTGGTTTCGTAACTTTAGATAAAAGACTGTGGGTGAACATTAAGCTGTTAATTGAATAAAAATACTTATTTTGTAACTTTACGTACAAAACAGTTGGTCAAGATTAATCATTAAACACTTTGTTCTCGTAACTCCCAGGAAACAGACTAAAAGGTCGAGCAGACCTCAACTTACAAATTATATCGAGGCGAGATTATCCTTCTTGGAAATTATCGACGGTTTCCACAAATATCGACATACATTTATACACGCTTAAATTTAAAGTCAAAAGCGTACTAATAGCATTCACTTTCAGCTCGCGTCATCATAACAATAAGCCATCGAAAGATAAATATTATTTAGAATTTCCATTATCGAGTTTAAATATAATTCTTGTAATATCGGGTCGGAACGATTCATTCATTTTACAGGCCGCCTGTTTTCAAATATTAAAATAAAAAGGGGATTCCTTGATTGTAAACTCGGTCCCATGAATTCCTTGATAAAGCACAAAACGATAAAAGAGAAAATAAAAAAAAAAAAACGACGCCTCGCGCAGAGAGCAATGAGTAACATACATCCATTGGACGTGCAGCTCGCGTACTTTTTCAATGGCGGCAGCGGCGGCCCTCTCGCGCGTATAAAATAAAAAAGACTGCCCCGTGCACGTTCCTCACCCTCTACCGCTCTTTAAGACACACACTGCTACAAAGTGAAGCAAAACACGTACGCGTAAACCTAAAAGAATCGTCGAACTCGCGCGCGCGCGTGTGTGTCTGCAGTGTGTATGTGTGTGCAAACAAGCAGCAGCAGCAGCAAGGCCTTACTCGCCCAGTCGTCGTCCCCCACACTCACACACACACACACACACACACGCATACACACACGTGTATACATGTATATCGGGAGCGAAATAGCCGGCAATTTGCAGGTTTACGAGTTATTTCACAATGGCTGCAAAGTATATAGTGGCGCGGTATTACGGGCGAGAATGCCGATCTTGCCTGAGAGAGAGAGAGAGAGAGAGAACCTACACACGCACACACGTACACAAGAGAGAGAGAGAGAGAGAGAGAGAGAGAGAGGGCTGCAGAAGGATGCACATCCTAGCTTATATAGAGAGGGGAAGCAGCAGCAGCACATATGTGTCGGTGGTACCGTGGCGCGTCCGTGTGTACATAATTCGCCTCGGCAAAGCGTACACATAAAATATATCTCGCTCAATTTCATTCTTTTCTTTCCGCTCTCTCGGCAGCTCTCTTTCCTCCTTTCGTGCGAGCGCACGATCTTTTTCTTCTATGCACCGCGCCGTACATTATCCATCGTAGTATGTATGTGTCTGTGTGGTGCCCTGTTTTAAAGGATTGTGCCGTTCTCGTTCGAAATGCTGCTGCTGCTGCTGCTGCTGGCTGCAGCCGCTATACTCTACAACTGTTTAAATTTATAGTCGTTGATTGTTGCTAAACCTTCGCGTTCCTTTTTCTCTCTCTCTCTCTCTCTCTCTCTCCTTACGCTGTTCCTTTTTTTTCCTTAAGAGCGCGCGCGTAGTTTTACGATTCGAACCGCAAGAGAGGGGAAAAACATTGTATTTTCGCAGTGTGGCGCAGCGCACATTTTAGTTTATAAACCTTGCCGCACGCGCGCCTGGAATTTGATATTGCGTTTGTATTTTTGGTTTTTCTTTTCGTTTGGGCCGAGATACCTTTGTTTGCGTGCGGGTGCATATATAATTGCGAGTTTAAACTTTATCTACGACTGTTATCACCTTGTTCTGGATTTGCAGCTCGGGTATTACTTCTTTACGTTTCGCCGCGTTCGTTTCGTTTGCAATTTCGCATTGATCCGTTCGAATGGCTCGACTGAATATATTTTCCAAGCATCTCTTTAGCCGCTACAACTGTTATTACCTAGGCTTTTCGATCCGTACGTATATTTCATTCTGCATAGAAATGCAAAAAAATAAAAGCTTGATTCGAGGATCGACGTGCAAAATTCAGATACATCAACTCGGCGAAAAGTGTAACGAGCGAGTATAGCTGAACCCCTTGTACACCGAGATCAATTTCGCTGGGACATTAAAGACGCGCGCGCGCGCGAGCTGAAGTTTCGCGAACGAGACAACGTGGGTATATATAAGGCGCGTAGCCGATGAAAGGGAAAGAAGAGAGAGAGAGGAAGAGAGTGAGAGAGAGAGAGAGAGAGCCCAGTACCCTATTTCAAGACAATAACCAACTGGCCGTAAAGCTGTCGGAGCCTCTTGGCTCTCTCATCTTCGTGTTAGCATCGTCTAGACGAGCGCCGAGTCGAATAACCCGAATGCGCCGTGTTGTGTGTGTGTATGTTGCGACGCAAGGACGCAACGCCATTTTGGTAGCTGCTGCTGCTGTTGCCTGAGAGTGCGACATGCGCGAGTATCGGAGCTTTTTTTTTGAGAGAGAGAGAGAAAGATATCGACAGTATGGCTTCCACCGTTGGTGCAGTGAAAATTTTACGGTGTGTTTATTGCCCTTTTTTTAAATTGACTGTACTTTTTGACGACGATGACAGCAGGAGATGCTGTCAGCTGAATTTTGTCTAAAAAGGACATTACGACGAGTAAATATGCGGGAAATTATAATACGAGGGCTATGATTAACGGGCCAAAGATATTCTCCAGCGTGAAAAAAAGTATAGAGCGATAACTCGACATTAGGAAAAGCAGGGGATCTCGGTACGGTTGGCTTGCATTAATTTCGATGGTCCATGAAGGCATAGCCAACCTCAACATTCTCTTCTTCTAAACAAAACAGTAAACGACGATAAAATTAGTATCTCTTATTCCCGACTACCTCGCTTTTTATATCAATAAATGAAAGCCCATTAAAATCGATGCACTGTTTCGGCCTCCCCAATAACAATTAACGACCTCCTAGGACACACACGTATAGACGCGCGGCCGCGCGAGAGGTTGTACCGTCGCCCAAAAACAGCCGCGGCCGCAGCAACTATTTTATGCTAATTTATGCATTTCGCGCAGGCCGATAATAAAGGCTACGTCTTCTTCGATCTCTCTCCGCACACGCGTGCACGCGCGCGGATAAGAGCTGCTGCGGGGCCAAAAGAAGCAAAGAGGAGACCGTAAAAGGCGGGAGGGCTATAATCAAGGCGGATTAAAAAAAAAACCAAACGACGACTGGCAGAAAAGCCAGAGAGCTTCGCTTAATTACTTTCGAGCCATATGCAGTATAACACACGCTTTAAGATCATAAACGTGACGGTTGATGCTAAAATACATCGAGCAGTCGAGAGAGAGAGAGAGAGAGAGAGAGAGAGAGAGAGAAGAGGAACTGTTCGAATTGGATCATCGTAAACGGGTAAAGAAAGAGGGTGCAAAAACTAAAATAAGAAGAGTTACGGAGAGAGGAGAGGAGAGCGTTATATATCCGAACGAGAAAAGAACGCACAGACGGAGTAAGATTAAAGACCCTGTAAGTACGCCCCCACAGGAATGATGGATGCGATATCTCTCTCTCTCTCTCTCTCTCT
>UELV01080501.1:0-16697 GCA_900490015.1 Megastigmus stigmatizans
GTGTGTGTGTGTGTGTGTGTGTGTGTGTGTGTGTGTGTGTGTGTGTGTGTGTGTGTGTGTGTGTGTGTGTACAGGGCGTCGCGATAACGTACGGGTAATCAAGCGCGCACTCTCGGTGGCTACATTAGTAATCGCCGGCTATTGGCCGCGGGAGCGCTTACCGCACGCGTTGCACCAACGGTTCCTTGCTTTATCTTTTATTTTTTTTTTTATGTTTTTTATTAATGCGAGGAACGAACGATTCATTTTCCAATGGCCTTGTTTGTTTTCTTATATAAATAATCGTGAGAGATATGTTACATCGTATTGGTACAATAGATAAATTGCAATATGAATCGTTAAGCAGTCGCATTGAATCCGTGTATTTTTTGCCTCGAAATCGTCTAAATTCAATTTCCTGATCAGATCATCGAACGATGCGGGAATAAAGTTCAATGCGAGTGGCGTGTCTCGCGCGACGATGAAGACGCCACACATTACCGAAACGGTCTTAAGCTGCTGCTGCTGCCGCATATAGCAGAAGTCGAGAGAGTCGCGGGGTGCAGGTTAATTAACCGCGACGGCGCAAGCGAATCAATTGGCGCTGGCGCGATCGCGCCTCGATTCCCGGGAAACCTCCACACTCGGGGAATGTCCTTCACTTTCGCGAAATACGAGACGTTTTTTCGGCTGTATACTCGATCAACCGACCGGACTATGTTAATGCGCTCTCGACGCCGCGCCACTGTTGCGATATTCAGTCCTCCTTTGGCTTTCTTTGTGCGCGCGTTTTTTTCTCTTTTATTTGGTTTGCAATTCTACAGCGTCGTGGCGCGACTAATTGACGAGGCGGGGAAAAGAGTTGCAGTCGACGAGACTTTTATTCGCGATTGGTAGGCTCGAGTCTCGATAAAATGGTTGATACGTTGAGTAAGACATTTTAATGTCTTCGCGAATGTCACTGGATGTTTTGATCGATGCTGTATATTATTATACGAGATGTACAATGGCGAGTGCTTAATGAGTTAACACGATGATAATGGCTTCTTGATTCATAAGCACGCGTAACAGTGATAGGTTTACTCATTCACCAGTTTACATCATACTTTCTGTAATAATTTATTATTTGATTTAGTCCTTTTCTGATCATAAGACACCGAATAAATGTAAAATAAAATATAAATTTTATACGACAGTCTTTCGGAGCTGTTCGATTAGCAGGGAATAAAAAATCTGACTCACCAACGTAGGATAAAAAAAAAAATATTAATCTACCCGCTAATCCGAAAAACCAGAAAAACGAAAAAACCAAAAGGAGCCCTATATCATTTTAGCAGCGAGTCGTTTTCACATCACTTGGAACGCGATCGGACACATGTCGGAGGTGTCCGCGCGCCGCATCGACCTTTCCCGTGTCTTATTATACAAGCGAAACACCGTCTGGATATATACTTTTGCTGGTGGCCCACCGTCCGCCCAAATGACCATCCGCGCACGCACGTATATATATAAAGCCCTCGCGTCCTCGAGAAAAAGTGCGCGTGCTCGCATTCTCCTTTTTGTCAAATCCGCCGGTCTCGGAGCCTCAAATATTTATCGGGCCACTGGGAGAGAAAGAGAGAGAGAGAGAGAGAATCCCTACGTCGAATCCGACAAGAAAGAGACTGCGCACTGCTCGCGTTCCCACGTGTATAGCTGGGGTTTTTCGAACAACCGACGACAAGCTAAGTTATATGCTCCCGATAATTATTGCAGCTGAGCCTGGCTTTCCGTATATCTTTTGCACCGCCTGCGTTCGACGGCTCTGATTTATATATATCGCTTTTTGCAAAGATGCGCGACACTTTGCGATAAACGATTGTCCTCGTCAAGATAATTCGCGAAAAAAGTGATTCACGTGTTTGCATAGGACACGAGACTTTACCATCGAGTTAAGCTACAAACACGAATTCATTCCTCGCCGCTTCCTCAACCTCCTGTCTAGGTATATATACGCTTCCCCTGTCATTTCACCAGCCCACGCGCTCGCCTCTTTCCTATACGCATATATATGTATAATTTTTCCTCGAGTCATTAGCGCGGCAGACTGTCGCAATAGTCGAGATTCTCCTTTGTTTCGCCTGTACACTGCGCGATTGCCGCATCCACTGCCTGCACACACACACACACACACACACACACACACACAAACAGAGACACACTGTTTGTCGCTTCCTTCCGCGGCACAATATAAACACCGACGCGCAAACTGCACCCGGTACGCGTGCATGTGTACTTGCAGCAGCCGCCGCCGCTTTGTATCATTGGCACAGAAAACGCGCGAGTGCTGCAGGCGATTATCGCCGATCGCAAAGGAGTCTGTTGTATATTGGCCGACGAGCTTTGACGATCCGCGGCCTTGTTTTTCCGCGACTGCTTTTTTTTTTTCTTCGGCGCTTATGTGCGCAGTTTACGCGTTCGAGGAAACTCGACCTTTTTTTTTTTTTCGTTGTTGGAGGTGTGTGTTTGATGATCTTGAGATGTGTATATAGCGTTACGTAACGATTGATATTTTTCGTAGAAGTGTGTAAGGTTGGTTGTCTATTGCGTGGCGCATTCTGAGTTTGATGATGGCGTTCTTTGGAAAAACGGCGTAGGGATTTTTTTTTGTTATTATAAACGCTAACTTTATTGCAGTTTTTAAGATTATGTGTAAATTTTTGTTTGTTAATGACAAAATACTACTTTACTAACGAGTATGTATTTTTTTTAATTGCAGGGTCGTCTCCATATTGGATAGATCTTCGACTTAGTGATTGGCCAGACTGATATCCTCGCAAAAATCCGCCCATTAGCAGTTTCGCAATTCACCGTCTACCTTTGCGAATGATGTAAGTATCAATTTAAATTACAGCTTAAAACTAAAACAACATCACAATTATTCAACAAAACACACTTATCGCGTTTTTTTTTAATAAAAATTTCGTTCGGTCGAGGAATTCCAGAAATTCCACCATTAACTAAACGAATACGTTTAAGCATCAATTCCGATTACTTTCAATTTTCAAACCTATAAAATAACAATAAGCCCGAGAGAAGATACAATTAAGAGAGCGCAGCGTCTCTCGCCGCATATATGTCCCGAAGGCAATTTCGAACACACGAAGTCCGGTTTTTTTTTTCTTCATCTGGAGCCTCTCCGCGTGGGGCCAAGTCGAGCAGCCGTTATAAAAATGCCTCGACGATATCTACGAGGAATTTATGCGCGCGCGGGAGACTTTCTTTTTCCATCTTGCCGCGACTTGTACCCAGTCCTCTTCATTCGACTAATTTGACTGGTAATTCGATTTTTATTCAACTCAGATTTATACGTTATTCACTGGTCCACAGTCCGATAATCTATACTATGCGCAACTCTTTACATTTATATTAAGAATGCTAATAACAGGCACTTCCTGCGTAATTTGCAAAAAGGAAGAAACAGGAAGATAAGAAAAAAAGAGGAAGAGGAATAGTAAAATAAAGTACTGCCAATCGTCGAAAGACAATAAGGACGATAGTAACGCGACTCCGGAATAATATCCGGCGAGAGAGACAGAGCGCGTGCGCGAGGTAAGGTAATGTTTACCGCTAAGGGAAGCGCACGCGCCGCACGTGCTCCATGCGCTGATGTGCAGGCGTCGATTTCACTCTGCGTGGGAGAAATCATCGAATGCGTGTGCACACAGAGAGGAGAGAGAGAGAGAGGAGAAAACAAAGAGAGACAGACGAGCATCATCGGTTTTAGAGAAGACTATAATACGGGGGTACTTGAGACTCCCGCGCACGCGCCGCCGATAAGTGTCTATGCCTGGATCTCTCTGCAACTTTTTGGCTTTATTTCCCATTGAAAGTGATGCAGCTCGAGTCCGTCTCTGTGGAGCGTTTATTTTCGATTTTTATTTATATGGGCATCGAGGTCTGGAATACCAAAGATGAGAGATTTAATGAGTGACATTGGCGCGCTTCGGTTATTTATAAGCCGCGTGCGAATTTCTGCACCGAACTCGACGACTCTTCGTGGAACCGGATGAAAATATAATTTTCACGTACTATATGTACAAGTGAAATTGCATATAGATATAAACTTTTCCCGAATCGCGATATCAATAATTTTGCTCAACTGTCGTAATAAAAAAAAAACGAATATATACATTCATCTCTAAGAAAGGGCATTATACCCACACTGCAATCGTCAGCCTCTATACATCTAAACAAAACTGAAAATCTACACCGACACCTCGCGCAGCTCTACCAAGGAAACAGAAGCAGTGGCAGCAATAGCGCCTCTCTCTCTCCGTCGCGTGTGACGTAGCCGCTATACGCGCAGAGAGTCATCATATATAGAGAGAGTCGCGGTGTGGGCGCGCGTCGGAGCTCATACGCAAGTGGGTGTCCCCGCTTATATATATATGCATATATATATAGGAGCCCACCACCACGAGCCACCTCCTCTCTTTCTAACGCTCTCGCCTCTGACATCATCCGACGCTTTCGCCTTCCCCCCGAAGTCAGCTGTGTGTATTATATTATATACAGAGCCGCGCGCACGCGTACGCAGGTACACGCACAGGAGAGAAGACTTAGATGGAGCGAAAGAGAGTCGCTCACCGACGCGAGCTGCCATAGAGAGAGAAACAGTCGGATATATACATATATATATATACAGACAATAATAAACGCGAGCCATGCCACCCGTGGTTTCTTTTTCCCCGATCCTTAAACTTACACCATTTTTATTGCTGGAGAGAGACGCGACTGCCGCAGACTCTCGAGAGTGTCGTTTAAGTCGCGAGCCGCGACGATTATGGCAGCTCTGCAGGCGCCCATTGCACTTTTATCGCTGTGCGCGGGCGTAAAAAAGAAAGCCAAGCGCAGAGGAACGCGAACTCAGTAGGTCGCCGGCAATCGTATATACCTTTAGTCGAACCTCCGTCTGCGATCTCAATTGATTCCCTCGGAAAGAAAAAAAAAAAGGGAAAAGCTGAAGAAAAAAAGAAAACAAGCTGCAATCTCGGGCAGTCTCGCGGCGAGCTTCCTGCATAATCACGGCGAATCCGGCATGCGAACAGCTGTTTCCTCGGTACCTTCGGCCGATCGATTCCGCGCTGCTCTCTTTCTCTGCTGCAGCGCGCACCGATATACAGCAGATATTCGAGTGATCGAGAGACATTGTTCTCTTCGATTTCCGAGCGCAGGGCAGATCGGGCTTTGCTCGGTGGGGTGGTCCTACATCGCTGCCCGCGCGCAGACCTAAGCCTGCACGCTTCGATGATCGCGTAACAAGCTTCGCCTCTCTCTCTCTCTTTCTGTTTCTCTCTCTGGTTCTGGGTGTTCCGGAACGTCAGACTACGAGCTTCGAATCTATCCTGAATAAATGCATTTCATTGCTCGTCTCGAGTCTCCTCGCGTCATTCGCCGCGATGCCGCAGATTACTCTGAGGTCCAGTTTCGTCTACGTCTCTGCAGTGCTGCTGCTGCGTGATGTGTATTATACGCGAGAGAGCCGCTTAGAAAGAGCAACGAACGCTGACTAGAAAATATATGTAAATATATATAGGACTTTGAAATGTTTAATTAGAAATGATGGATTATTGGGGATTGGAACCCACGCACTGCTAAAATGTAACAAAGAACGCAGAAAAATCTACGCGAAAACAGTGCGGGAAATCGCAGGTAGGTGGAGGCTCGATTTTCATTCGAGATACGGCCAGCCAAGCAAATTGCCTTCCGGCGAACTTAAGACTTTGATAGAGCTCCGATTGTATATTCGTCGTAATCTCCCGCAGCCATATCACCCGCTGTATAATAGAGAGAGAGAGAGAGAGAGAGAGAGAAAATTTGTCTTTAAACGAGAGAGACGCACCTCGCGAGCAAATGGCATTAAAATTTGCTGCTGCACGTCACCGTCACGAGGTGCGCGGATTATTGTAAAGTTTTAACGAGCTTATAGTTGACAATTAACGCAGCTAATAAGATAATAATCCAGCATTTTATCGGTGCGATTCGTCCAACGAGCGGCGTAAAATATCCACTGTATAATTCGCCGAGTTAAACGAAGAAAGCTGCTATAGAAGCCCAAGTAAACTAGTATCATGCCCAGAGCTCTCGAGAGAGCGCGCAGGAGGGGCAAAACGAAACGAGCCTGTGTCCTTGACGCGACAATGGCCGATTCATTATTTCGCGCACGCGACCACCGCGCGCACACCGCGATTCTACCAGACAAGTATATACTGTCCAGGGGTGTGTATATGTAAGTTGAATCCTAAGCGAGCGAGCGAGTATGTATAAGCGGGTAGCTTCATGTGTCTCCGAGTCGTTGCAGGCTTTCCTTTACCACGGATTTATCACTCGCAAAGCGATTCGTTCTTCGCCTTTTTTTATATACGTATATAGGACTCGTATATACCGTGCTTTTGTTTAATGACAGAGTCGGGACGTAACGACAATGACGTGTAAGCGCCAATTGCTGTGCCATGTATGTGTAAGTACAGTGGATCCCGTTCGATGCTTAATGATGGGGGATTTCGGTGCGAGAGCTGCTTAAGATCGAAGCGACTGTGAGTAATGATATTTGCATGAAGCCAGAGAGAGAGAGAGAGAGATTGATGCCGGGCGAGGAAAATGAAGCAATTAATTGTGGTCATATTTGCCGATCGAATTGTGCGCCTCGTGTATCATAAATTATCGCTCGATCGAGATGTCGTAGCTGCTGCTTGTGGGCATCGGTATATATATGTAGGTTAGATAGACCGAGAGAAGGCGCGTAAAGCAAATGGTCGCGCGGTGCGGTGTAAAAAATGTGTAAGTCATCGGGGCAAAAACGAGGAGAACTCTCTCGACGAGTTGTATTATTTGCACACCTCAATGCGGAAGCGTAGAAAGAGGAAGATGAGAATGGGATAATACTATAACGAGATGTAAAGCTAACGATTTATACATGCCGTCGTATATACCAATGTTCACTCGCGGTTAGCTCCGTGTGTATAGGCAAGGCTGTTTGACGACTATCGCGTACTATTCGCCTTCTCACTTTCCTATATATATATATATATATATATAATTTGCTTTTCATACTTTTTGCGTGCAAGTGAAAATCTGATTTTTCAATTTTTAAGGAGTCGTACTCCGCTTCACTGCGCCTCTTCCATCTTCCAAAAGCGCGCTAAATGCTCTATTCCTTCTCGTTTCTTTATACCCGATATATAAAGTCCTTATCTCGGTCCTCTTCCTTCATTTTTACGACCTTCACCCTTCGCGCGTATATTTACACTCTTTTCGCACGCAGCTGCATACATATATATACATTCGTTCGCGCGAAGGTCGCCGAGCCAAGTTTATATATATATAATATCAGGATTACGAATCTCTTATCGGAGCTGTAAGAGGATTAGGTCGCAGGATAGTTTCGCGATTTTATATTAGTCGGTTTTTATTGGCGCGTCGACGCGATATAATCCGCGCAAAAAGCCGCGGAATCGCGAAATTCGAAAGTTGCCGCGCGAATATTTTTTCTTCCTTTTACTCTGATACCTTTATTGCGAGCGCGCGAGTGTCGTTTATTTTGTGAGCTGCGCTAAAAACAAAAAAGAGGGGTTTTCATTTTGCGAGCATATATAAATTCTTGTCAATATTTATCAGAGATTACGGTATCTATTAATAACACAAAAATTTATCATTGCAGAGTATTTTTAATTACTCTATTTTCCGCATGCCGATTTATTATGCTATAACGTCGTAACATCGTACAAAATATCATTTATATGTCGCACGGTAATTCGTTGTACGCTCTCACGCATCTCAAAAACTTCGTCGTTCGAAAGATTACAGCTACTTCTGCCATTTACACCGCAACATGGTGAGTCGTGCGCGGCACGAAAAAAAGACACTCGTGCAAAGTCGAGATAAGAAGAACTCAGGCGCTACACCGAGAGAGAGAAAGAGAAAGAGAGAAAACCCGTGTCCAGATTCGCATACAGATGGCATTCGTCATTTGTTTCCTCGACATTTTTACTGACGACGACTTTCTCTCGCGAGTCTTACCTATACGGCGCCGTGTTTTCAATTTACCGCGCGCTGCTGCACCGGTTCTATTGCTTGAGGTATTGCACGCGCTACTCAGATAATTTGTTTATATGAACGTAGCGACTATATATATATATGCATCGCGGTACAGTGATTGGAAAGCAGCGAGGGCTCGTTAATAAGGAATTAATCCGCTCTAAATTTCCCCGGCTGCTGCAGGATAAGAAAAACGGCGGCAGCAGCAGCGTGACGTATAACAGGAGAACGCGTCCGACGACTCAATTCGCGCGCCGCGGCGCAAAAAGGCACCATCGCGAGCTTTTCCAGTTCTCTCTCCCCGGTGCAGCGCTCAACTCGTGATACAGCTCTTCTTTTTTATTCTTTTTTTTCTCAGTTATAACGAACCGCCGCGCCGCCGCGGCCGATATATTTATCGATCGGCACGTGGAAAAATCTCCGGTGATGTAGGACGGAAAATGGCCGCGTTCATTCCTGCGCACCGCGCGTCGACATATTCTCTATATACTTTTACGACGCGGTAATATATGCGAAAATTTCGCTTACGCAATTATGAGTACACGCACCGACGAATTTATTAATATACGTTGCACAAGCTCCATGAAAATAAAAAGTATTCCGATTCCGCGCGCAAATGATGTTTACGCACCAAGGGTCCGCGTAGTACTCGATCGCGTGTATAAATCGCAATCAATCCCCATTCGCACCGCCTAAAGTAGCTTCTTTTTTACCAGAGCAAAACTACAGGCTTACATCGGCTCTAATTTTCTTCATAAATCGTATAAGCGAGTATATCTATAGGTCGCTTTAATACAGCGGAAAAAGTCAGCCATGATATACGCGACTTTGCGCATACAGGCAGCGGCTATCGGCAAGGCAAAACCAGATCGCGCGCGAATCGCATAGATCACGCAGCCGCGGCATTGCCACGCGTACCAACGATCGATCATGTCACCATTTCTGCATCGACGCTGCTCTCGACTACGCCGCATAATACGCATTAATCCACTGCGTTGTGAACGACTGCGATGAATTAAGGATCATATATAGGCTCCGTTTGTTTTCCGCTGTTGACTATTTGTTTGACGCGCTTATTTATCCCTCTATTAATTGTAAAAAATCAACTTGTCATTCACAAAGTATAAAAGTAAAGTTGCACGGAAAAACATTTTCCTTTTCCTATAATCATAATTTACATTAACCTCTCACTTTAATACAAAAGAAATACCATTTTACTCAGTTATGCACAGTCCACGATAAATCAAGTTTCGCAACAGACTGCAGCATCTTCGCTTATCAACGTATCATCCGCCACGATAAAGCAGTACTATTAATTCCTTATACACTATACATGTTCGCGTACACGTAAAATCAATTGTCCACCTCTCCTCATCTCTCTCGCTCTCTCTCTCTCTCTCTCTTTCGCATTCCAACCGCGAATCCCTCCTCGCTGGATAATTAAAACAAACAAAGAGCCGAATCGAGCGGCGCGTATAAAAAAAGCCTACTGCGGTGAACGGTGACGAAGAAACAGAAGAAGAGAGGCAGAAAGAGAGGGATAAAGAGAGAGAGAGAGAGAGAGAGAGAGAGCAAAGCGTCCTTGCGTGCACTCTCTCGCGGTTGTATATATATCGGACTCCATCTAAATGCACTCGTATATGTACGTGTGCGTGCATTGTATGGTGTATCGTCGCGACGTCTCGCTGGATCCGGCTGTTATACGAAGAAGCCAGTAGGTCGAGAGAGAAAGACAGAAAGAGAGAGAGATACTCTCGTCCAATATACATAGCGACAACGTATGCGCGCGACGATCTCTCTGCCTGTGTATGTATGCAAGTGCGAAGGTCCGTTATGTTATATTCAGAGAGAGAGAGAGAGAGAGAGAGAGAGAGAGAGAGAGAGATGTGGCGACGTCGGTGCGCGATGACCTCTTGCCGCACTTGCATCTCCCGGTGCCCCTCGATTTTCTCTGAATAACTATACCTTGCGCATATATGTTGTGCGTGTAATGTGTGTATGTGTATTTGCCAGCAAGTGAGACACTGAGTAAATTATTTTAGTTGCTGTACCGCTGTGAGAAGTTGTTTTCTGCGATTGGCTTTTCTCGGAAAGACTTACTTTTCGCAGCGCGTATGCAACAATTCGCGTGGTAATAATTTTTTATTTGAAATATTCTCCTATATACCCGCGTGTGTATGAATAGCTTTCTTTCTCTCTTCCATCAAGTGCGAGATTTATCGAAAGGAACAAAACTGTATATGGCGTAACGCGTGCACAGCGAGTGATTCCGTGAGGAGGCAAGAGTAGAGAAGAAAAAAAAAAGAAACAGGGAAGAAAATAAAGAAACCGAAATTAAAACAAGCAGCGAGAGGCAGACAGATCGAAAGAAATCCCGGTTCAAAGCGCCGCGCGTCGGCGCGTTCCATCATTCTCTCTCTCTCTCTCTCTTTCTCTTATATATGCCAGGGAAAAGAAGAAGAGAGAACAGAGAGAGAGAGAGAGTGAAAGAGAAAAAAAGCACTGACTCTCCCGCGCGTCCCCGCCTCGAGAGATGGAAAAACACCCATAAAGAGAAGGAGAAAGACAGACTCACCTTTAGCCACGGCTGTATACACCTTTTTTCAAATTCCAAAGACACGGGGGGATAGATTGTGCAGCCACAGGTCAGCTCTCGCTACGCTCGCTCTCTCATATACCTGAAAGTCTCGAGTTTCGGAGGGATTTACGAAGTCAGCGGGATTCCTCTCCTCCTCCTCTCGCCGATGAAGGATCGACCCAACGAAGAGAGAGAGAAGGATATATCTATATATTATATATAAGACGGCGCGGCATGCATTACCGCGATAAATCATCGGTCACGGACGAGCATATATACCGCGGGGAATGTTATATTCGTGAGCCGGACTCCAGAGAAAGGTCATTTGAATCTGGCGCGCTCATATATATATATATATATATATATATGCATGTGTGTGTGTGTGCGTGTGTGTGCGTGATCGAGTGTTCCGATGAAAAACGGATCCTCGCGCGCGCGGCGCTCGTGATTGATACACGCCGAGATAGGGGGAGGGAGGTATCCTTGCAAGAGCCGTTCCTGTACTTGATGAGGTGAAAACGAGGTGGCTCCGTTTCATTGGGATTACCCCGGCTGTTTACGCTTTGATGACAGAATCGATTGGGCCACGGCTGATCGGTGATGCAGACAATGCTTATACACCTGTCTGTATACCTTTAGTCAAAGCGAGTTTACCAGTGTGATTGCGAGAACAAGAAATTTATTATTCGATATTTATTTTGGATACTATTACGAGAGTAATATGTGTGCAGTTTATTTATTTTATGCCCGTCGCAAATTATGCAAAAAAAAAGGAAAAAAAGAAAAACGATGTACGGAGAATATCTTATCCCATCTTAGAAAGTGCATTATTCAAACAGAACCAAATTTTCAATACCAATAATTAGTCCAGCCATCTCAAGAAAGTCGCTATCCCAAATCTGTCCAAAGCCATCATCATCCGTAATCTCCCCCCACTCGCACAGGCCTAATATTAATTTTCGTGCCAGCTCATACCGACTGCACAAGCGGCCTTAAGGCAGAGAGAACGCCACACCAACCAACCACACGATTCGTGCACAAATGACGCAGCAGCAGCAGAGCTTGCCACGAACGGCGCGATGCTGCGCTTGGACCGCTGCCGCCACGTAAGCTCCAGTAATGATGGGTTATATACTAGCTATATATACACGGCGCCGACACTATTCGGCTTGTGCACCTACATCTTTTTTTTAACGCAAAGAAAGCGAGAAAACACTATATATATTCTGGCTTTTTAAGTACGCTATTTTTATTTACGTTTGTACGCTTTATACATAGAGAATGAATTTGCGATAGATACACAGTTGACGATATACAGTAGTAAAATACTTTGGTTATGTATTGATGTTGACGAGGGATGATGGTGTATTCACTTGATTGTCTCCTGGTGCTGTCTCGTGTGAAACCTATTCAGCCATACGGAGTATATGAGTTCCTTCTCCGGCCTATCGTTCGTCCCGTACGACTTGGTCCTGTCGAATGATTTTTTGTGCTCGTCGTCCTCTGCCGTTAGAACCGACAGATCAAGGGTTTTCACCATGTGACCGTGCGAGTTGACCGGCTCGTTGAACTTCAAGGTATCCGAGTTCCGGTCCGCGGCGTTGGGCTTGTCCTCGTCGTCCTTCTTGCTCGTTTTGAGGGGCGCAGGTCCAGGTCCGCCTCTATCCGATTGTGCAGGTGCAGTGCCACTGCCTCCTTTTCCGCGGCTCTTATCAGCTGCTATCACTAGATTATCCTCGGCTTTGGTTTTCGGCTCCTCCTTAATTGGCGTTGGCGGCTTTACTTGGGTGGATAGATGGGGTATGGGCATTTCGCTTTTCGTCTGCGCACCTGGTTTTCGGGGACTGATTTTCAACGGTATGCCAGATTTGCGCGAGTCGGCCTCGCTTAGGGTCTTCTGCGAAGGTGCGGAGATCGACTTTTTTGGGAGGATTTCCTTCACCACCTCTGCTGCCGTAAGAATCGTTCTCGATGTAGGCTTAGGTCGCTGCTTGCGCGTCGGTACCTTCAGTCCGTAATCGATTAAAGTGCCGTCTTTCTTCTTCTCGAGCGGCTTCAGCGATTCGGAGATCTTTTTGGCTTTCAATCCAAATTCGCTCAAGTCTTCCTTCTTGCCTTTCGCACTGTCAACTGTGATCACTGTATCCGCTGGCTTTTTCTCCGTTTTCTCCGTGTTCTCCTTTCTCTCCGTTTTCCCCGTTTTCTCCGGTTTCTGCGACTCGGAGATATTTTTGACTTTCAATCCGGAATCGACTAAAGCGCCCTCTTTCTTCTTCTCAAGCGATTTCAGCTCCTCGGTCATCCTTTTGGCTTTCAATCCGTAATCGCTCAAGTCTTCCTTTTTGCCTTTCGCACTGTCAACTTTGATCACTGTATCCACTGGCTTTTTCTCCGTGTTCTCCGTTTTCTCCGGTTTCAGCGATTCGGTGATCTTTTTGACTTTCAATCCGTAATCGATCAAGCCTTCTCTTTTGCCTTTAGCACTGTCAACTCTCGCTATTTCCGTTGACTTTATCTCAATTTTCTCCGTTTTCTCCGTTTTATCCGGTTTCAGCGCCTCGGAAATCTTTTTGACTTTCAATCCGGTATTGGCTAAAATGCCCTCTTTCTTCTTCTCAAGCGATTTCAGCGCCTCGATCATCTTTTTGGCTTTCAATCCGTAATCGCTCAAGTCATCCTTTTTGACTTTCGCATTGCCAACTCTGATCACTGTATCCGCAGGCTTTTTCTCCGTCTTCTCCGTTTTCTCCGTTTTCGCCGGTTTCAGAGACTCGGTGATCTTTTTGACTTTCAATCCATAATCGATCAAGCCTTCCCTTCTGCCTTTCGTACTGTCATCTCTGATCACTGCATCCGCTGACTTTATCGCAATTTTCTCCTCTTTTCCCGCTTTCGCCGCTTCCTTCGATTTTTCGTTGATCGTTTCAATGGTTTTCTGCAAAACGGCAATGTTCGGCTTTGATTTCGCATCTTTCTTCAACACTACTTTATCAATAAGCACAGGCTTTTCCGTGTTGACCGAGCTTGCTTGCACTACGGCACTGGACTTTTTATCCATCGCACTCGCGGCCGCGGACTTTTTCTCGTCTGGACTCCCTTCGGGCTCCTTATCCGATTTCTTTCCATCCTCCGATTTAGCCCCTTTCGTGGCCACCTTCTTTTCGTCTTCGCCCTTTTTAGCTTTGGGCACGTTAACGTCGTCGTCGGCAGGCGAGTCCGATGCCGCCTTTTTCTTTCCCTCGCTCTTTCTCTCGGCCAGCTCCTCCTCGATGTGTCGCGATATCTTGGAGATGGACGACGCCTTCCTCCTCCTGCGTGTCTTCTGTCCTAAATTCGCTGATGCTCGTGCCGGATCTATAGATTTTGACGGTTTCTTCTTCGTCTCTAATTTCTGACTCGACATGTCCTCGCTGCCTAGCACTTTGACATCGGTCTTACTGGCGTAGACATCGTTCAGACAGGTGCCCGGTTTTTTGGGCTCTTGGCTTGGGTCGCACTCCGATGATACCCACCAGGGCAGTGCTTTGCGGTTATGCGGTGACTTTGCCTTTGTGTCTTGTGCGTCTTTTTGCTTATCTGTAGATTTGGGCTTGTTCTTTTTATCGTTCGCCGAACCCTTTGATGCTTTCTTCGGGACTGTTGGTGAGCTCGCTTTGGTGAAGTAAAATTTGTTGCGATTGTAGACTTCGGACGATATAGGTTTCATGATTCCCTTCGCTTTCCTGCTCGTTTTGGTCGAAAGATGATGATTCGTGTGTTCCGAATTTATTTCAAGGCTGTTTGCCGTTTCCGTGGTCCTCGGTCTTTCGTTTTCAATTTTTCCATCCAAAGTCCTGATATTGACTTTCTTCACCATTCTACTCTCCGGCTTTAATTTCGTCACAGACGAGTTATTAGCAACGGGGAGGGTGACACAGCCCGCGGATTTGAGTCTCTGATTGCCAATTTTCGACCTTATCCACTTGACAGCATAATTTTCCTTCTCGTTCTCGATCTCCTCATTGCCGCAAATAAGTTCGAAATCCTTCGCCAAGCTGCACATCCTGTTCGAACTAGTTTTGGATTTAATCGCACTCGACTCCAAGATGTTATTGGTCATATCATTGCTCTTAACCGACTTTAACGTCTTCTCGCTGTTCTTCGTGAAGTAGTCGCGCCTCTGCGCGTCCTTCTTTATCAACGGCGACTTCTTCCTCTTCTCGGTCTTGGCGTTATTGTCGGCCAGTGCGTAATTCGACTTTTTAGCCTGTCTATTGCTGCTCGAACAGACTCTCCCTCTGCCGCTACGGTCAAGCCTCGACAGGGAGGTGACGACGGACTCGAAGGGAATTTTCGAGAAGAAACCTCTTGGTGGCTCCTTGTGCTTAGCGGACTTTTTCTTCTCCTCGATCGCCACGCTGTAGTCTGTGATGATTTGCGCATAGGTCCGCGGTGTTACGGTCACAGTGGCGAGTTTCGGCTGCACCTTGTCTCCCTTGCAGGCCTCGGTTTTGAACGTTTTCCTCACGATTTTCTTTTTGCTATCGTGGTTGTTGCGGTTTACGTCCTGAAAGGAAAAGTCGGGATTGCCGGGACGGTCCATCGATGAGTTCCGGTTGTGGAATAAGGCCAGCTTCGGATTTCCGTATAAGAACGCCTGAAATACAAATTATTCGACTACATGTGTCTAATCTGTATCAATGGATATAGAATGTCAAGTAACGCGGATCTTAAAAATTTTGAAAGCTACTAGAAAATAAAAACTCCTTTCGCAGAATATATAGATCTGTCTTAAGTGCTATTTCCGAAAAGTCCTTGAAAATAATATAAAATCATAAATATCACGTGCTCTAATTGTTAGGGAGATGCACGACAATGACCTGAGCGGTATCGTCGTTGAGCTTGGACCGCGGGTACTCGGTGAAGGGCGCCGACTGGACGCTGCTCGGGTATCTCGGGCTGATGTATCCGCATCTGCTGCGAAAAAGCACGTCCGACTGGCATCCGGAAGAGTTGACGCGGACGTGATCTGAGGAAGTCCAATATCAGAGATACACTTATTAGTTCGTTCGAGCTTCTTATATCTTTAGGTTAGATTTCTTTTTTCTTTTGTATTCCACGTGCGACATACATACGATCTAGCCGGAATAACTTAAGATTATGGTTTTACTTTAACTTTTTTTTTTTAATTTGAAAATACCGTAAGTATAGGTTATTTATACTCAACTCGGCGAGACGTGTCGCGGAAGCTTGACGATCATTTGCTTGAATTGATTCATTGTGGATTACGAGAGCCAAAAGAAGTCGATTACTATAATTTTTACTCTTAATTATTAAGATTTCCCAGAAAAAGGACAATTTGGTGTTATTTGTCAAATTAGCATTTTGTTGTGTGACGGGAGACAAGTGTCAAGTGTCAAGTACTGTGAAGTTTGCGTAGAAGTCAATTCTTTTTTAATCTTCTTTGTGAAAAAAATATACTTCTTCATATATAGCAAACCCCGTAAGAACGTGAATTTTTTAAATTTATCACTTTAGCTATTATCCTCTTCATAAATTCTCTTTTTGCACATTTAATCCCCATATATACATATATTTAATTATTTATTTATTGAGAGCGCTAGAATTTTGCTGGTCGGTAGCATCAACGATCCAAGCATTTTAAAGATCGTTATATAAAGCAGCGGGGAACGAAGCCCGCGCGAAACGCGACTAAAACGAAATCCTAGAGCGTGATAAGCGCTGCCGCGCCGAAGAGTGGTAATGGGCCTATTCATCGGAAACCCTCCGTGGGCATCTAAACTCCGCAGAACCGCGCAGCGCGGATCTTCCGATAAGGATCGCTCACCCTGTCGGTCGGTCGGCAGACACACACACGCACACACACTTGGTGTGCAGCATACATAGTGCAGCATATAGCTTGGCAGGTCTGGGCTCCTACTCATGGGGCCGCCATATCACGCCCTCGTATCGTGCTGCGCGCAGCATCTTTCCCTTATCGCGGCATCCACGCTCAAATGGGCTTTTATACACCACAGTGTCACGCTTCGGTCTTTTATATATATATATATATATATATATA
>UELV01080504.1:0-14932 GCA_900490015.1 Megastigmus stigmatizans
GTGGAGGAGGAGGAGGGGGGGACAGAGCTTCAAAGACAGGAGAGGTTTAAAATAAAAACGGATGGACGCAGGCTCTGCTGGTGTTGCAAGTGCTGCAGCTCGAGCAAGTGGAGCTCCCATGCCCCGAAGGACTCGGTGTGCAGCTCTCGGCTTCATTCAATTGTCGTTTGTTTTCTCTCTACCGGCACACACACTATACCCTATACTGTATCTTCTCCTCCTCAATTTTGCGACGTGTTTATCCCGCTTTTCTTCTCTCGCCTCTCTTATACGCCTCTCTGACACTTTAAGGGCAAGTGCGCGAGCGCGCGATAGCGCGACACTCGATCCCAAAGTGAAATAACAAATTGACTATAAATTCTGACCCTCGCGCGCGCGCGCACTTCTTTATCAGAGCTCGTGATTTAGTGTGGGAATCTGGAATCTATGAATAATACGGTTATCGAATTCTCTCGGGCAAAAAACTTTTTCTTACTCGTTTTGCATTTTGAAGTATACTTAAGTTGCGTACTTCGAAAATAATATTTTCATTCTTCGATTGCTCGTGATTTCTCCGACTCTATGTGATTCGAATGATCTAATTCAATGATTTTTTTATATTATTCTGTGAGTCAATCTTGTTTTTTTCCGTAATAACGAAGATTAAATCAACTTCTATATTGAATTTCGTTATTTCAATTTGATTGTGACCGGTCATTGAATTATTGAAGTTATAGAAATTGAATGAAAAGCAAGAGCAGTAGTCGATATAAATAAAATACAAATTTTCATTATTTTATATTTAACCTAATATTTTCAAATTAAATTATCTGCGTTTACCATAAATGATCAATTATGCAATATTACATAAATATTCAATATCTGCTTCAAAAAAGTACTTCATGGATTTTTAATCGCAATTTGTTAACTTAAAATGCAATTAAAAAAAAGTTAAATAGACTTTAATTAAATCGAGTTTTGCAAAAGTATAGAGAAACTGTTATTATTATGATTTCATGATAAATGAATTTATTAGGTGGTTTCGACTGCTCATCACTACTGTCTAAATAATGAATTTCACAATGGACTTAAATCACTGGTCTCTATTAGTATAATAATATTCATTCTTCTTCCAAGGCTTTAAAAAAATTATTACGAAAATATGGCACAAAAAATAAAAGCTTCTGAGCCGAGATACCTCTTTAAAAACTATTTTTTTTATCGTAATAAATAATAGTTTTCATGAAAAGGAAAATAAAAAGGTAGTAAAGGTGTTACCTTTTCAGAATTTAATAACATCTTACATCCCTTGATTATGATATGTTTTGAGGCAATAAAAGGGAATAAGCTGGGCGCAGTAATTTATTGCGTTTTTGTTTCGCTCTCTTGGAAACTTTGTTTGCGAAATGGAAGAGTTGCCGTCTTCATCATCATCTGCTTATTCTTCTTGTTCTCTTTCTTTGTAACGCCATGCTTTTGAGTGTCGCATTGTACAAAGAATAAATTTATTGTGCGAAACATAAATTTCGCGTTAATTATCCTCAAAAAGTAGCAACGGAATAAATTGCCATTTCGTACGTATCTTCTATAAATACTAATTCAAATCGTTTGTTCGTAAGAGTTAAATTTAGATTGTCTTCAATTTAGTGATAAAACTCTCATTTTGAAGAAACAGTGCGTACGGTCGAAAAGCCCTAAAGATAAACGAGTATGCCCATGAGCATAGACGGTATATTGGACCTCGACCTACGGGTCTCGTACTACAGCCGTTTAAAAAAAAAAACGTTTCCCTTACCCCACGGGAGTGATAAGGAAATACATTGAAAGAATGCCCTATTCTTCGATCTATTATTCTTTATATTTATGGACACAGCTTTTGTGCAATATATTACCTTTGCAAAATCTTTCTCAGCATTCTGGTGGTTTAACCGATGTTTTATTGATCATCGACGAAGGATTTTATTTCCTATGGCTGTGTAATATTTCACCTTACCAGGGTATATTGCTTAGCATTAAATTTAAATGAAAAAATGTTTACTTAATTAAAAAAAAGTGAGTTTTAAAACTTACGAATATTTATTATACCCAAATAAATTGAAATTTAAGTACCACTTTTAAAGCTTCTCCTGAATAGCGAATGAGTCGTAAAAAGAGGCAGATTAAGCAATTATATACACAAAAAGGATGAGCGAACTAATCAAGAGCCGAAAAGATCCGCCAAGTCTCTCATACAAAGAGACTCATTATTCTCAACTGAAAACGATATAACGTTACACGCGGAGCTCTATAAAACTTTCGCCGCGGAGCGTATAAAAAATAAAGCAAGCCGTTATCGAGTCTTAAAAATTCGCCGCCGTATCAGAAGCACCGCAAGTGCGCTCGCGGGGTGGTACAGGAGTAGGGGGAGGAGGTGGGGGTCGATATTTTCGGCCTTGCGTACATAAAGATTTCAAGAGCTCTCCAGCGTCCTTGCACCTGCTGTTATACCTACGCTACATAAATATGCGATGCTCACTGCACGCACGCGGTCACGTAAGAAAAGGGAAGAAATAAAAAGTAGACGAAGGGAGAGCAGCACACAGGAAAATAAGAAAAAGAAGAAGAAGAAGAAGAGAGATAAAGGGAGAGAGAAAGAGGGCCTATAACCGGTAGCCCGCGATATCTCATTACTCGTGCGCGAACGCGCGTCTCTCTCTCCCTCTCTCTCTCTCCCTCTGCGACAACGACGCAGAGGACGACTCAGTGCGGTCGTTTCGATGATAAACATTTATTCCTGGATTTCGCTGAGTTAACAGCCGACTTTAATGAAGACGCCGCCGCGCGCGCCCGTTTTAGTGCCCGAGGCGGCGCGCGCGTATACCGTTTTATCTCCGCCGATCGCCCCTGACGACATATCCCACCTATCCTTCCTCCTTCGCCTCCCCCTCCCCCGATCCCCTGCGAGAGAACCTACAATTTTCAGTTCCTCTGTTTCTCTTTATCTCTCGCGCACTTACACGCCCACGATAAACTGCCACAGCAATTTTCTAATGTATATATATATTTTTGGATCGTTTATACCTTATAGGTGTGCCTTACGCGCCTGCACTGAATCGCACACCAGTCAATTATTTAGGTATTTCTCAACTGCTCCGCAGATAAACGGATAGCACATAAAAATATCCTTTTTTCCCCCTCGTTTTCTGCAGCTCTCGGCTTTTTTCGCGAACTCGCGTAATTCCGGCATAAATTATATGGCGCACGAAAGGGGAGAGAGGCTGTAAATAAAGTGTGAGTGGCACGTGGATTATGAAGCCTTCCGCAGCTCGAGAGAGAAAGAGAGAGAGAAAAAAAGATATTAACCCGCGCGATTAGATTTTATGCAGTACACGGGAAAAAAACTAGAAATGGCACATAGGTACACAGACAGGAATTCGAATGGGACACCGAGATGCTTATCGCTTCGGTTCGGATTATATTAAATTATCAACTGCCGAGCTATTAAGATTTTTTCATCGCAAACTTGTCGACCACTCGTCGGATTAAATTATTTTCTCGCGTTAAATAAATAAGAATATACCTTCTCTTGTTTTTAATTCTTAATTTATGTGTATCTGGTCGATATCTCGTAAATTCTCTTGGAATCAAAACATCTTGGCGAATGTACAACGTCGCCCGGCCATTAACGCCTTTACAAGATGTTACTGTCTCTCTCTCTCTCTCTCTCTTCTCTCTCTCTCGGCATTCGAAGAGCCGGTTCCAAATGGTTATACTGATATAGAAGTTAGTTCGTTGATTACACGCAGAAGTTCCTATCCTCCACTGCCACAGCACCTGTGAGTCTCGGGGGACTTTTATCTTGTATTATGCAGTTTCTAGAGCTACTCTTAAACTTTACTTCTCTTTGCCTTTCAATGTTGACAAGATTAATATAATTAAAGAAAGACAAATCTCGAGGATTATAGTAGAATAAGTAAATATACTTTTATAGTTTTATTTGTATGCATGTATATTTTGGAAGATTTGATTGTTTAAAGAGACTGAATGCTGCGTAACGTGGAATGGAGAAGGGGAGAAACTTGAAGAGTAGAAATGAAGGCACGACATTACAGGAGTGCTTTCTTGGAAAGTTGCACCACTAGACGTAATTACGCCTCTTATATATAGATGCCTATTTTAACACTTTCAAGTATAATATTACATCTAATATTTAGCGTAATTTTAAAATTTTAAATCCTAAATAGTCATATTTTACATTTTGGCCAAAAGTACATCAGTGTGTCTATTCTATTAAAACAATAATTTTTAATTAGAAGGACCTAAATTTGAATTAAAAAATCCACGTGTATAAATATAATCTCAATTATCGCCCGCACAATATTGTCTACTCCATCGACAAGCAAAATATTTCTCAATAAATACAGCAAAACAACTAAACACAATCAATTAAGCCACTATACAGCGGCAAAACACTCGCACTCTTTTATCCCCTTCCCTCCTTTTCTCCCGCTCTCGATGACGCAATTACCACCAACTACGTCACCGTCTGTCGCCTAACCTGCTACCTATAACAATCTCCCGCGATTTCTTTTTCCCCATCCGGTCGTGGGGCAAGTAACGCGCGCATATTACGCCGTTACCTCGCAATGTCTCATTCTACTTCTTACTCCCTCTACATAACTGAGGCATGTGCGCGCGGTATAAGAATGAAAAAGCGATTGAATGAGAGAAGGTCGGACTGCGCGCGCGGCGCAATCAATCAACCCGCTCGAGTAGTTCGTTAACTCGTTTCCTTTCTGTATAAAAAAGCCCGGGACTCATTAACCTGATCGAGAAAAATGTGCGTGTATATAACAAGAGCGGCCGCCGCCGCCGTTTGCCTTTCGGCGCCGTATATACTTATACTCCTGCTACTGTCCTATACCCTTCCCTGCCTCCCTTTCTATTATATATACGCGTGTGTGTATTTATCGTGAACTGTTCTACCCCTCGGCTTTCAATCTAATTGCGTCGAAACGGTCGAAAAAAAAAATATATAATACGAGAAGGCTGCCTGCACCGATTTGTTATGATCGCGTCGAGGAGTGGGGGAGGGAAGAAATTTTCTGCCCCAAAATCATGTCCTTTTTCCTTTATTGCGTATACTCTTTATCGCCAACCCCACCCACTGTTTTATACATTATACACAAACACATTTTTCTGCCTCTCGGTATTATTTGTAGAGCAAGAGGCGCGTGCGACTTTCGAAATCACGTGGCTTATCTCTCTCCCTAGGCGTGTGTGTAACCGACAAAATATATACTCGATTCGCATAATGCGAAACGACGAATTTCTCGCTCTCTTGTGTGCAGGGGATCGCGCAAGCGTTTTCTTCGTCTCTCTGCGTTGTTTTTTCCGTTCGTTCCATTCTGCGGCCTGTGCAAGGATTGGATTTTGTCGTGTACTGCGTGGTATTTTATATATATGCCCGCCAGAAGGACTGTTTTTCCCGCGCGAATTTATTATTCGGTTGTGTGTTTTATTTCGAACGCGATAAGTGCGCATTATGATGATTTATATGCTACGCGCGTGAGATAGCAAGAAGTGGGGGACGGAGGTGGAACGACTAAGAGGGGGGGGGAGTGGGGGAGTGGAACGAAATATTTTTTTGTCTTACCCTCTACTGCCACGCCGCGGATTGTATTATATGGTATTGTAATCGATATGTCGAACAAACGTGACATTTACGTGCTGCGTTATATTGTAGTGTCGTTTGGGTTTGACGTGTTCATCAAGTGCGACATTTGGAAGAGCGCACGGAATTAACAGGCAGTGCTAGTGACTGGAAAATTTGCTTGAAAACGAGGCTATAGGACTTTATCGCTGATATCTACGTTATTGATCTACGTTGAAAGATGATTGTTGTTTAGTCCTACGAAAATTAATTAATTATAATAGCTTTTTCGTTATTTATATTGTCAATTTAACGAGGTTCACCACATGTATCAATTTCCTAGAAAATCTTTGAAAATTAGTATATATTTTTAATAATGTATCCTTTATATGTGGCTAAAAGCTGGAACCAAGCGACATGAAATTTGGATACATTGTGCCTCGAAATTACATATTTTAACATTGAAAGTTTATACTGAGAAACCTGGCCAGAGACGTTTCGTTCAATTGCAAACCAAGTTTTCTTACGTTTTCTTTTTAAGCTAAGCATATGATGTAAAATACGCCGAAAAAAGCTGGATAGGGCGAGCGGTGCTTTTTTTAAAGATACAGCAGATCCAAGTTTTAATCCCGTGCTACAATATCTATATAGGTGCGCAGTAATTCACTCTCTTTCATCTTTTGGGTTCTATTTCACTTTCAATCGATATTCTAATATTTGATATTATAAATTGTGAGGTTTTTACATTAGATAACGCTGTGTGATATCTTAGAAAACAAATTTTCTAATTTATTGCAAAGTTAAGCTGCACCTGCCTTAATAACGTCCTTAACATCGAATCGCTGTAGAATGGAAGACGGAAAAAGTTCATGTCAATTGATGAAATGTTTGACTCAAAGTACAACATACAAATATAAATGAAAAAAAATGTCTTTCTTGATTTTTAACTTTACCGTATATTTCTTTGAAGAATTATTTATCCTAATGAAACTTACACATTTCACAAGTTTTCTATTTATGATTTCCACTTTATATATATATATGACAAAACTCTACCCGCGGCCTTAGAAAAATTATGTCACTCGCATTAAATTCTACAACTTATAAATGTGTGGATTAAAATGAGAGTGCCGTAAGTCACACTTTCAAAAAAATGAGATATCTGTATATGAGACCGAGCTACCGTAGGTCTCATATACAGATGTACTGTTACGCCAATAACACGCGAAATCGCGTACATAGGAAAAGTTTATACCATGGTCTTAAAGAAAATATTTTTGATCATAGAATGACTATATATTTCTGCCATATCAAAATTCCCAATTGCTCGTATAACATGTAATCATATGTAAATTTAATTTCAAAATATTTTTACTTCGACATGTACATTCATTGACTTAAAAAAGATTGAGAGTAGTCTGAACATGGTCGCAGTTAATTCAAAAGCCACATTGTTGAATTGAACGCAAATCCACGGCGATACATTTTAACCACGAATTCGTTGTAAAATGATCAACTATTCATTTGTTGACTTGACTATAATTTTTTTTTAAAATAATGACATGTTTGTTAAGTCAACAATACTATTTAGTGTACAATTTGCGTTAAACACGAAAAATTCTATGTATAGAACAACAGGTCTTTTAATATTAGCAAGTGTTATAAAAACGCGCGCCGCGGCTGGAGTAGTGCGCGGGACTCGAAGCAACGATAATGCGACTTTATTGAGGAGAGTATATACATATATATATAATATATATCTATGTGTGTGGGGGAGGTGGAGCGTTGTAATAAAGGGAAGCACGGAAAGAGATGGCTAGACGAGAAAGAGGGAGCCAGGGAAAAATGCGAGTTCTGATGTCCCGGTTAGCTTTACGCGTAATTTAATTTCCGCGCCCGCGCCGCACACGCCTTTTCGCTATTAAGTCCCCCGCCCCTCTCCTCTCTTTCTCTCTCTCTCACCGTGCGGTATATCCATGCTCGCCGCTTTTTATAAATATCCCCCCCGCACGAATTAACTCGAGCATTTAACGAAGACGTAAAATCCCTTTTTGTAATTCCCCCTTTTGGCGCTTTTTAAAACCTGCAGGTATTGCGGTGGGCAGTGCCGAGCGATGATATGCCTCTCTTCTCTCTTGCTTGGCCCCGTAAAAAAGTGCATACTTATAAATAACGCTTGTGGCTTCTTAATAAAAGATTGAAAATTATACGTTAATCATTGCGCATTGTCAAGTACGAACATAGGTCTTTAGATTATTCCAATTGCAATTAGGGGAAAAGGCCGCATGGTTGGACACAAGTACCATATCATGAGTCCTTTAAAAAATCAATAGAATTTATATGAAAATATTATCTAAACTGTAAAAAAAAAGATATAATTATAGCAAAAATTCTGAAAATACATGTCTTAAATATTATATCATGCTATTAAGCATTAACAAAAAATATTTTCTATAACTTGACACATGTATGTCTTTTATTCAGTTAAAACGCCGAGAAAAGTTCAAATACTTTTACTACTAAGAATATTCAATAATTACGATGGGTTTCTTCTTGAAGATTCACTTTATTAAAAAGTTAGCACTCCGTAGAGTATAATTAAAAAAATATACATGTATCTTTAATGGAAATCTATTATTTATAATGGTGTCATATTATGCGTACATCTAATTATTTAATGTTCATATTTATGGAACACAAAATCAAGTACATGTCCCGTTGAGCGTGTGATTTTTTCACTTAAATCAAAAAAAAAACTATTCTGCAATGTTTTACTCATCAATCCTTTGTATAAATAAGTTTGATTTTAGTACGCAACAATAAATTACAAACCTAACATAAAATAATATAATTGTATAGGTTAACGTTTGATTTCATTCTGTAACATTCAAATGGGCTTTTTTCCTCATCTTTGAACGCCGTAACTCCTTGTATTATCGGCATAAAAAATTCAAAACTACTGTGTTTCTGATAGTTTAGTGGCTAATCTTTCAAATACCGTCGTCAGAATTGGTCTATATCTATTTAAGAAAGTTATAGTTAATTTTTTTAAAACAATATAGAGCTTTTTGAGATTTTTTGTTAAAACTTGATATTTCAAATTTGCAAAGGATTTGCTAGGTTATTAAAATTTTGTAAAAACGTGTCCGCAACCATTCTCCTATAAAACCCTGTTGGAATTTTTCATTTTCATGGATTCGGAACCGAAATATTACACTCCAAATATTGGAGATGGTATCATAAACCACTAACTCAAGTGCCGTAAATTGTTTCTATCGATCTAACTACATCCATTAAAAAGCTTATCTTTTAAGCTTTAATTTATTCTTTAGTTGATTTCATACGATTTTTTCAAACCGGCATATTGAAGTTTAAATATTAGATTATATTATTATAGTTAATCCATCGATTCTCGTGTTTGTGCAGAATTTGAAATTCTCAAAAAAAACTTTATTAAATTAATTTTTAGATCAATTCTGCAAATTGTAATCGAAAGATGAGATATCAAACTATCGAAAACAATATGGTTAAAATTCTTTTCATAAAATATTTTCAAACAAGCGTTATTTTTCTGTAGTCTCATAAATCAGGACCTGAGGAGTGAGACTATGTATCTCATTAATCCGGACGCCTCAATTTTGTACAATTTTTATGCATAAAATTATTTTTGCATGTTATATTTTTATTTTACAACTCACATCTATTCTCGGAGCTTTTATAAATGCCAATATACTGTATAAATGGATAATTTTATTTAAAAATCACATAATTGTCGGGTCACGCTCTAGACGCTGTCTCACAATCGGGCCATTTACCTTATTAAGGATAATTATTTTGCATATTAGAAAAATAATTTATAAAAGTATTCACTGCGTTTCGTATTGAACTTGTGTTACATTTAATATCTTAGTAAATTAGATTTCAAGTATTGGAGTATTAAAAATAAGTTTAAAAAGAATATTATTGATTATTTTCAACTTTTTAAATCGAATGAAAAGAAAAACTTTGGCGAAAGAAAAATTTGATACGCTGAGTAACCTATAGCTTGTGCATTTCACATAGATCAGCATCAGTGCAGCTCAGAAAAATCAGTTTTGCCGGGTCTCGAGCCACATCGTCTCACTTCCAACCAAATCAAACCCACTCATAAGCTCCTTTATGGCAAAATCAGCAGAAACCGAGATATCTGGTGTAAGAGCAAGCAAGCAAACAAGAGAGAAAGAGAGACAGAGAGAGAGAGAGAGAGAGAGAGAGAGAGAGAAAGAGAGAGAGAGAGAGAGAGAGCAGCGCAAAACTTTCCGATTATGCACACGTTTGGTACACATATTCCGCAAAAGGTAAAGTCCAGTACTATCGCCCTCGCTATCCCATCAAGCAGGGCCGAGTGATTCGTGCGCCAGCGAGAACGAGAGAGAGAGAGAGAGAGAAAGAGAGCGAACTCAGAAAGAGAAACGGAATATATAGTAGTGAACGAGAGAGAGAGAGAGAGAGAGAGAGGGTATATACGGAGCCGTAAGTACGCTATAACGAGCGATTATGTCTTTGATGAAAGGCACTTCAGGAGGAGAGAAAAGGGATGCAGAAAGGACCGTGAAACGCGCTCAAACCACCATACACATACACATGCCACCAGCTGCCCAAACGCCAACTGTATATGCAAGTCTCTGACGGAGGCTCCATATGCCGCTGCTGCTACCACTACCGCTACCGCTGCTGCCTTGACAAACGAAAGCAGTTACCAACACTGGCGCACACATACACACACAGAGACACATCCCGGCTCAAAGAGGAAATGAAGAGAGCATCGACCGTCTCTCTATACGTATACACATACATCCGAGCATATACGGATATTGTATACACCACTTGATATCTTATACTTGTCACGAAAACTTTTTACCTGTGCAGGGCTTGCACTTTTTATCGTAATTTTCGCGCCCGATGAGGAGGATGAGGAGCTTTCATTACATACAGAAGGCGATCCTCGGCTCTCTTTTTCACCTATTTACATCGGGCACGGGGGGCAAGGAGCTGGGGCATTATTGCGCCAGCTCCTTGTTAATTTCCTGTGCCTCTCGCTTTCTCGATCTCCTGCAGGTAATTAAATATGAACATGTGGAAAATGCAATAGACAGACAGACATGCGCATAATATATAACACAACGCCTCGCCCCTCTCCCTTCCCGCGCGTTCTTCTCATTCGAAGATATGTAGCCTGAGGCTCAAGCACTATAATGACATATTATGTATATGAATATATTTGCGTGTGTATATACCACCGCGAAGCTACACTATACGGTAATAATATCTCGTTTCGATTTCGCAGTGTAATAACAGTTGTGGCGTGTACTATACGCTACTCAGCTCTCTCCCTCTCTCTAACTCGCTCTTTTTAGAAGGGAAATAAGGAAATGTACATGTCGGATGGTGGCTGCATGATTTTTTCCCCTCTCTCTTCTGGTTGACTCGATAAATCATTGGGGCATAATTACCAATCAATCAAACCTTTTTTCCCCTTCTTTCTCTTCTCTCGTTTCTTTCGTTTTTCTTTTTCGGTTTCTTTATTCATTTTTCCTGGCTCCCGTGTGCGCCATTATGCTAAATAAGCGAGCTAAAAGCAGGCTATCAGTTTTCTTGCGGGACATATATTTCATAATTAAGTGAACTTGCAAATGTAATGCGCGATACATCAATGTCTCGGCCGATGGATGACTCGTGTATATATTTCCCGAGATGTGTATCCGCGAGTCGAGTCGAGAAACATATGCAGATATTACTTTATCATGCTTATTTTTGTGTTTCCATGTACTAGCTATATAGTCGTGCGATTAAAGATTTATTTTACTGGAAATCAATCCGAACTGATCAATTGCGAGAATAAGAACTTGCCAATTGATCGGGACGATAAAAGTTTATAAATGGATTTTAAGATTTAGTTTTTATCATTTCTTGATAGTACTGATTTATATAGAAATATATGGTACGAGGATCAGATATCACAACATTTATAGAGGATTTCAAATACGACTATTTTATTTGATTTTTATTCTTAATTCACGAGGAAAACTCCCAATTATATGTAAAAATATATACAGTGAGTTTGCATAGTTGTATTTAATTACCCAATATTTTTGTGATAAATAAGACGTTTACTTTCTTTTTACTCTAAATATTATGAGAATTAATGGTTTCATGTAGCTGCTCTTTTTTCCACAATAACATGAGCAAATGAAAAGTTTAAATGAAAAAGTCTAGAGGATACCTGGAACTGGTTTAATCTTTACTTTCTAACAAACCTTTTATTATTCACAGAAAAACACAGAATCTTTTCCCTTATTTAATTAAAATCATTTCTTGAAAACTAAATACTAAACCCAAATGAAATTTATTTTTAGCAATCGAATATACACCGTGATTAAGCAATTTCCTCAACCCTTTAAAAAAAAGAAAAAAAATTCATCAAGGTAAAGACACACGTCAATGGAAACCGTATATTAGCCAAACACTATTTTGCCCTCCGACCCATGCAAATATTCTCCTCCGAGTAAAAGAATTTATTGCTGAAAATATGAAACCCCCTACCCTCTTCCCCCTCAAAAAAAATCCACCGCGCTTTTTTTGCAGAAATATATATTCTCAAAAACAGTATGTAAACACACTCACGTCTATATATACCTGCAGTAGGAGAAAAAACAGTTTGTATGCTCGCTCCCTCGTATTCAATTTCGATTGAAAAACAAAGCCGCCTCTGCGTTTGCCTGGCGCGCCTTTTACACACCCTCCCACACATACACATACATGCACACACGCACACACACGTAGCACTTCTGTGCTCTAGTAAAGCATTTTTATACGTGCGCGCGCTTCATTCTTTATTTTTATAGGCTGCATTCCAGTGCTTTTTCATGCCCCTCCATCTCGCCCAGATATCATTTACAAAGACTTAGCTCGCGCCCCGTTGATATCGAGTGGACGATTTCCAGCTTATGTCCCGCGCGCGTCTTACACGCCAAGGGTCAAATAAAGAATTCCAGCCCTCCGATTACATGGTGTAAGTTCAACGAAAAAAGGAACAAAAGATATATGTAGAAGCTCTCGAGATATACTCCATGTCCTCGTTCTCTCTCTCTCTCACCCCCTCTATAAGTATTGGAAAAGGGAGATCTAACAATGCAGCGTTTACTTCGCCCTAGACTCCCTTCAATGTCCACGCGCGTTCGCCCACTTCTTTACGCGTAAGAAAAAAAAAGTTTACGATTCTTCGAAAGTGCCGGAGTCATTGCTCGCCAAGTTTATTGTTCGTGGAGCATATGTGGGCTATTGGCAGTTCAGGAAATATTTAAACGCTCCTATTAAAAGAGAAAGCTATTGACGCTCCTGTTTCTTCGACTATACCATCACACTTCTTTCCCGTTCGCGTACAGACGTAATTTATATTTATGAAATATATGAACGACATTATAGTACATCAAAAGGAACAATACAGTGCTGCCAAAAAAAACGCTCAAAGTTGAAGTTATAGAATTCAGCAATTTCGTTAAAAGATATAATAAAGCTGTACTTTCATCAACAAAATTTACTAATTCGAAGCTCAACTTACTCGAAGCACACCATAAATTTCTAATTAATTACAAAATAACACTCAATACTCCAGGTCGTATAAATAATGTACACTGTATATATTTCATAAGGCTTAAGTTTTAAGTTCGAGTTTGATGGCGACATTAAATGTTTGCATATTATAAGCGCCAACCCTTAGTTGGGCTGTGTTAACCAACAAGGGCTCTTTGTTATGCTTCTGCTCGCAACTGTTTTCAAAGTACTAAGGTTTGTTGTGCATGGGCCAGACTTCTCGCAGCAGACTCAGCAATATTCTGCTGCTCTTCGGTAATGAACCTTGAGACCAAAGTTTATCGCTCGGCAACAATAGGGCAATGACTTCTTACCGTCTGTTTTTCCATGTAATCGCTAGTACATGATTGTTATCTCGATTGGTTATTTTATTCATATCGAATAATTTTTCCAATGGACAGTTTAGATGAGTGCGCGTTTACACCAAAAACAATTTCTGACTTACGACAATGCTTGCACTTATATATGTATATTTATCTGCTCACGGTTTAGCGCCATTTTGTTACTCACCATTGACTTCGCTAGGTTAAGCGATGTATGAAGATTGCATACGCGTTTTAGAGAAGTGTGTAGGGAATGACGAGACACCTCGTGAAGCCACTGAACCGTATATATACACTAAATTCCGCAGTAACAATGGATCAAGTTCGTAAACTATACATGTTCTAACACACTCAAAAGTATATCAATAAAATGTTATGAATCAACGTTCAAAACTAAAAAGCTGATACACTTTTAACATCTCTAAGAAGTTTCGATACGCTAATTAATCTTCTCTATCAAATCGTATATATCGCGCAGGAAGGTCTCAGCAGCCGTAGCAGCAGCAGCAGCAGCAGCAGCAGCAATAATTATCTGCGCTCAAAAATCGCGCGCAATCAAAGGCCTCGCAGTAACCACTGCGACTGTCATAACTCAGAGGGATAGAGAAGCCGCAAGGCCTCGAGATTAGTTTGATGGCGACCGACGACGCGCGGCCCACATCTATATACACACACCCACACGCAAACGAAAGTCCAGATATATATATATATATATATATAGAGAGAGAAATGAGTGAAAACGGAAACTGCCCCACTCGTTCGTATATATATACGTATGCATATACGCGTTAGCTTTAACATATACATATATATGTATAACGCACAGAGGACGGCATTGTTAGTCGGTGCGGTGTGGCGCATGGACGGACGCTACTCCGCGCCGCGCGTCTGTCCCCAAAAGCCGAGCTTGCAGCATAGCGGCGACCTCCGCTGTGATGACTTTGCTCCACACTCTCTCTCTCTCTCGCTCTCTGGTTCTCTGCAGCTCCGTCTTCAAACAGGGGGATAGACCATCCACTTGTGCACTGCACTGCAGGTATATATGTACATGTGATGGTAGGCTAGAGTGAGTGAGAGAGAGTGAGACAGAGGGAGAGAGAGAGAGAGAGAGAGGAAGGGAGAGGGAGGATGTAGAGAGAAGGAGCCCGCGCGCCCATCAAACTTTGGGATAACAAGCCGCGTAATGGCCAGAGCAACTCTTCGTTATAATCCACTGAAGCAAGACATTGTGCCCTAGAGATTGCAGCCTAGTACACGCTCATCTATACAACTATATCCTCGTCTCTCGGCGGTGTGAGTGTTTGTATGCATATATATGATTATATATATATACATATACACACACACATACATATATATATATATA
>UELV01080506.1:0-10792 GCA_900490015.1 Megastigmus stigmatizans
CACACACACACACACACACACACATAGAGTAGGGAAGAAGAGGACTACGACGACGGCGGCGTGTATGTATATAGTCGAGAGCCGTCGGAGAGGCGGCGGACGAGGCTGTAGAATATACACACAACAACGGCGGCGGCGGCTGGCGATGGAAACAATCCCAGCGACTTTTGATGGCGTTGGATATTAAATTTTGCGTCGGCGTCCTCCGGCTTTTATTGGATTATACACACCGGCGCGGGAGCCGGGGGAGGCGCGCATAACCAGCCGGTTGTGCACCATCTCAAGTGTACGAGAGCGAGAGAACGAGGAGGGAAGCTTTTTAATGGTACAGAGAGAGAGAGAGAGAGAGAGAGAGAGAGAGAGAGAGAGAGGGTAGTCGAAACAGGAAGAACAAGAAAAAGAAAATGAAGCCGGGCGGTGGGGAGTGGATATGGCAAAAAAAGCGCTGGTATATCGTGGCGTGTGTATTGGTACGAGCCGCACGGAAATAAAGAAAGAGAAGCTGAGAGAGAGAGGAGGACCTTTTCTCCAAAGTACATCCGTGTATATACAAAATACGTCGGTGGGGAGGACGGTGGGGGCTCGTTTTCGCCATTGGCACGTAACACTCGACTCTTGTCGAGAGTACGCCCGAGAACCGCAGTTCTGCTACTCCACGGAGAGAGAGAGAGAGTGAACGCGTTTAGAGCTTGTTTGTATGGGAATTAAATTCATAACCGGCGAAAATCCTTTATGCGCCTCGGCTAGGCTGCTGTGTTTCTCTCTGTGTCTGTATGCGCGGGTATACACTTTTGAAGTTGCCGCGGAAATTTATTGCGCGGCATTCCCGGGGCTTATACTGCTCGCGAGCGCTGCTACGGCTGCTGTTGCTGCGATTTAAATTTAAAGGCGGCTTTTGTCCCGTGCAACGAGCTGAAGAGGAGAGGGAAGAAGAGGGATCATACGGCACGCGTATCCATTACTGGAAGGAAAATTTTCAAGTGGACGGTTTTTGGAAGAGGTGCCGTTTAGACGATTAGTAACGGAGATGAGGTACCGATTTTGGATAAAAGTGGTCACATTTGTAAACTATTTTGTAAAGTAACAAAAAAAAAATTATCTTATTGAATCGTGTATCACATTTACAAAAAATAAATGTCCGTCGCAACATCTGAATCAAGCAATACATCATCGCTCGCTCTCGAAAGAAGAAAAGCAAACCCCATAAATCGAACAATCGCGTCGATACAAAGCTTCTCATCGGAAGAGAGTCGCGCGGAAAAAGAACCGATCATCATCCATAGAGTACCTGTACACGCACACACATTACGTACTCTCTTCATATATATGCAGGTCGAAACATGGGTCATGTGCTGCTGCAGGCCAGCAGCAGCTCTCGAGTGCAAAGCAAACTTTCCTTATATTCCCGCGCTTTCTGGTCCTCGCGATCTCGTTAAATCGCATCGATTTGTCAACAAAAGAGCCCCGTGCACATACACTCACACCCGTGCGCTCGTCGAATCGATTTCGCAAAATAAAAAAAAAAGCAGAAGAGGAGGTAGTGTATAGCGAAAAGAAAGGCGCGCTGATTGCATTGGTCCGATCGTGGTCATCCTCGTTTTCCACCCCTTCCATGTCTGTCTTCTCTCCTTCTCCTCCTCCCTCGCTTTTTTTTTTGTCCGAGAAATTTTCATTTTACGCGCGAGACTCGTTGAAAAACACGCGCGCGGGAAGGGGTGAGATGCACGAGTGTATACACGAAAAGCTCGAGGTTTTTTGAAAAAAAAGCGAGTTTCATTTCTGTGATGGGAAAATGGCGAGAGATGCGATAGGATGTATATATATATATATATATATATACGCGACACTGTTATTTGCAGCCACTTTTCCTCGAGAGTCGAAAAGTCATATCAAAAGCGCTCGTTACTATCATAGCTTTTTGATTCCCATGTACCGTGTATATGATGCCCCCTATTGCCTATAGACATGCGTGCGTTGCAAATTCGCCAAAGTGTACAAGAGCGTGTTCTATTATATGGATCGTCAGGGCGGCGCAACGGGTTCGCGAGAGAGTTGGCGAGTCTCGCGCGCACAGACATACGCACGCAATCAACATCATCTTTCAATTCTTTTTTTCGTAATGGGCTTTTTCGATATACCTCGCGCTGATGCACTGACTGACGGCCGGAATATATAAATTCAAGCTTTTTTTTTTGTCAGAATTGCATTTGTTATCTACGCGTTGGAAGTGCAAACAGCAGGTTCATTCGTGTGCAACGTTTTATTAATTTGAGTGCGCATAGGCATTTCTATTGAATCCGGCTGATGATGCACGATTGGTTATCGTTCGATTCTGCTATCTCTGTAACGTAATTAAAATTTGGATTTTTAAAGTCAATTGGCACTTTGACTTTTTTCAAATTCATTATTTTTAGAATGTCGGAATTAGAACAGTTACGAATAGCTCTAACGCAACAGATACTAAAAAAAGTCGATAACCAAGTTGCTCGCGATAACAAACCCGCAATTCACCGTCAAAAAAAATGCGAAAATATAGCTACGCAAATCATCGGTAGCATATGCGTGCAATCTTTCGCATTGCAACAGATCACTCGTTCCAATAATCATTCGGCGACAAAAGTGTCGCGATGTATATTACGAAAAGCGTATCAACTATACCGTCTCTCTCTATCCCTATTTCGGTCATTCTATTTTTCGCTCCGAGTGCCAGCAATAGTTCGAACATTGGTAAACGCTCTCTCTCTCTCTCTCACTCCCTCTCGCTCAGCGACTCACTTGAAAACCTATTTCGCGAGTATCCTATCCAATCAGATCCATCTGCCTGTGCAGTAGTAGCAGCAGCAGCGAACGAATTCGCGTCCGTCGCCCCATGTAATATCTGCGCACTACTACAAACTGGTGCTCGATACGCAAAAAAAAATTTTTCCCTAAACCCTTCCTCGCTTTTAATCCATGGAAACCGCCCTTTTCTCGTTCTCTCTCTCTCTCTCTCCCCTGTTTTTCTATTTCCCGCGCTAAAAAATAGGGAGGCGTCAAAACGTCAAATGCAATCTCACGCGTTGTAATTAAATTCAAGGGATGGATTTGTTTATAAGGTGATTCTTGGTCTTCGCTGAGGAAAGAAAAAATTTGGCATTTCGAACGTTGAGGTTTAATGTGTGAAATGAAAATAAATAGTTTCTCGTCCATGAATGCTGTATACACACAGCTCACCTGGGTTGAATGGAAAAAAATGATCGGAGGGATATATAGATTTGACGTTTATGGACTATCGCGTCCTCGCGCGCCCGCGGCTCGGTTTGCCTTTTTGAACGGAACGGTAGCGATTACTGTCTGCCACGTGTCGAAATGTAGGTCACTGTTTTGTCGGCTGCTGTACGATAAATGAATAAAGTAGAGCCTGCTGGAAGTCAACGGGTAACTTATAATAATTTGCTACATTATTGTTTACCAAATCTATATACTTTGATGTTTATTATAATGTTGCACAAATTTTAAGAAATCGTATGTCATACAATTATTTCTAAATCGTGTTCGCGCGGCATATTCTGTATAATCGATTTTAAGCCCCGCAGTTCTAAGATATGAATTTCCGGTGTATAGGAGCAAGATTTTCTTTACGGAGAAGCGAGTCATTTACATAGAAATATGTACCAGGACGGAACACATGTTTACTGCTTTACATTACATTATCCGCCTGGAATATAATGTTGGAAATAAACAGCTCCTCGAAAATTTATAAAATAAACCCTCATGAATAAATGTATTTTTATTTTGCGCATAAAAGTAAAGCTGTTGCTTCTGCTGTTGGCCCCGCATGTACATCCTCGTCCTACGGCAGATTATTTTGAAAATTTAATAAAAATTTTTATAATCCGACGAGTGCGCATAATGTGCTTTCTTGCCCAACTCTGTATATAGAGTGAAATTTTCTTTCGACGCGCGCATAAAAATCACGAACGGATTTGAAAAAAATTCCATACATTATCTGTCGCGGCTCGGAGGAAAAAAAATTGAACAAATTAGGGATAACTTTCTTCTTAATGTTTCCCCTGTCCATTCGCTAACTCTGCCGATAAAAAAAGTCGATTGAAAAAAACGCAGAGGAGAGAAGTGAAGGGCGAGACGTTAACCACACACCGAGTTTTCGACGACCTTTGATTGCGACTTTTTGCGCGCTGTTGCAGGGGGGTGGGGCGATCATTTCGCTTTTCCCAGCCTCTGTCTCTCATCGGCTCGCTCTACCGTCCCTTCATAATTGCCGAAACGCGCGGTGGCGGTCATTTTTCATCGACCGCTGTATATTTCGGCGCGCGGGCGACGGCAACAACACACCACCCGAAAGGGAGGAAAAACTCGCTCGGTGATTGATGACGCTGTATCACCGTCACTCTTCTTCCTCGCTCTCTCTTTCTCTCTCTTTCTTTCTCTGCCGTTTCATAAATCCGGATACTCGTTATCAAAGCGCGCAGAGCCTAACGAGGGCTCGTCATTATTGCACTCGATAGTCGGGCCTCTGCTGTTTGTTATATGAAGACCATTGAGCTAACTCTAATAATTTTTAGATTTGCCAGTCTCTGTGCTCTTCTTTTTTTGGAAGGGGCGGGGGAGGGGGGATGATAGGTATTGGAATGCAATTAGAAGCGAGATAATTATAGAGCTAGATTTTGGACGATTAGACTGACTATTTCGTGCTCCAATTAATCCATAGATTCGATTTTGTTATGCTTTATAAAAATACATTTAATATACATTTACTAATGAAGTAATAAGTGGTAAGAAGTCGTGCTGTGGCGAGGCATTAATTAATCCTTCAATTCCTGCCTCGGCAGCGCAACTCTTTCCCAAATAACAACATCTCAAATTTCTTTGGGCGAATCCATTCTTGAACGGGCTTCTCGGCAATAAACACCGGCCCCGTATACGTTCAATTTCCCGGAACAAAAGACAGGGTAAACTCGTAAATTGCCGAGTGAAATTCAGCAGCAGTGCGAGAGCGAGCGAGAGCCGCATCATCAAACCTCTTCAACAATATCCCCGCGCGCTGCAGCGCATTTCTGCATTAACGTCTAATCCAGTGTTCGCTCAGCCGCACACATGTGTGCATGTATAGGTGCGCTTAGCTTAGCTCGCGGCGTCTGCAGTATACACGTGTATACTGGATATATCCCGGGCGATGCTGCTGCCGCTGCTGTGGCTCTCGTTGCTTTATCCCTTGCGGTGTAGACGCATTCGTACTTATCGTTATTAATTAGTGGAAGGAAGCGCGCGCGTGTATAACGTTTACGCGGACCGCTTGCGTTCACCGACTCGGACAGGGGTCGAACTATACCGCCTCGACAAATCCGCTTTTCCTCCACCTTCTCTTTCAGACGCGTCCCCCCTCGCTTCTTCCCTCTTCCTCGAGGCAAACCCTATACACACGTACACGAGGAGAGCGTTTCTCCAGAGTGAGAGAGAGAGAGAGAGTCTGTGTATCCGAGTTTTCCTTGCATGGCATCACATCGCGACCGCTTCCGGGCTACCGGCTGTTTCGTCCAAATTTCCTGCCGTTCTCCCAATAGCTGTGCAGCTTTTCTTGCGTCTGAGGAGAGCCGCGTGGTGTTGCCGCTGCTGCTGCTAGTGGTCGAGTATCCGCTCGAGCGTGTGAGTACGTGACTTGAGAAGCTGCTGCTCCTGTTCTGTGTGGATGCAGGGGACGATGCTGGAGAATTAGATAAGGATGAATTCTTCGCTCGGAAAGGGGGAAGACTTTAATGTCAGTAGGGTGTTCCCTTTTGCTTGTTATTCTACTGGTTTTATATGTTTGTTTTAAAGGTTAAAAATAGTATCTTACATTGAAAATACTTTTTGGGTTACAATATAATATGCGTAAGTTAAAAATTAATGGATTTATTCGTTCTGCGAAATACCGATAAAACTGTTTCATCGTATGTGGTTGATTTTCGAATAGATCTTTATTCTGATAATTTCACTACAATTTCCGAGAAAAATATCAATTAGCGAAGTACTTGGTAAACTTATATTTCCATAACTGTTCGGTAAATACGTTAAGTATAATATCGTAAAAAGTTTTATATAAAAAGTGCATAGTTGATTTTTAAATAGACCTTTTTTTTCTAATTCCATGAACTAAAATATTTTATATTACAGAGAAAAGTGTCAATTAGCAAAGTACTTTGAAAACTTATATTTCATTTTAGTTTTCAAATGTACGCTTCATGGTTGTAAACGTTCGTTACAACACTTGAGGTATAAAGAAAATGAATAAAATGTTGCAAAAACTACATTTTATAAATTACTATTAAATGTGTTTAAAAAAATGAGCGTTTTTCTAAAGAAATCTATAATAACTTTCAATTCGCCCAGGCAAATTTCATGAAATTCAGAACACAAATTCTTTACCATGAAAAATATTTTTATAAAAAAATAAACGCAATTCTTTCCATGACATGCAAATAATTTTTTATGCGTATTTGTTAATAAATAATATTTAAAAAATCAACTGCTTTATTATCGTTATTTACCCTCGTTTTTAATATTATTTTTATTCATATGTACTTACATGTACAAATTAAAGAATTTTGATACATATTATGAAATGTGCGTACATTGTTTGAACTTTGATTCAGATGTACTTTGATATACAGATCAAAGAATTTTAAATACATATTATTTTGAATGATTCATATATATTTCCCATCAATAGAGTGCCATACATATTAACAATATAATTAGGCTAAAAGAATTTAAATACAGGTAACATTAATCATCAAATATGTAAAGGCAAAATACCAAATGTTATACCGGTTTTATATAGAACCATTTCCACTTTACAATAATTACGCATTTTCATTGACCAACATTATTTGATGTTTGATTTGATATTCCATTAATTAAACATTTCGTTACGATTTCAATATATTTAATTATTTAACGTGTTCGTATCGTACTCTCATTTTTACTGTTTTTTTTTTCAATAAATATATTTTTTTTCAAATTCTTACCTTTCTCGTTTAAAATAATAATATGATACAAAAATTAATATATAAACGTTTTAATTTGTTTCAGGTAAGGCAAAAATTACAGTTATAATTTAATCGAGGTTCTAACCAATCTACACTACGTGAGTGTATTATCATAGAAATATTGAATTTTGATTGTCTTTGACCGTCACGCGTTATTACAAATGTAAAGGACCAAAGTAAACGACTCCGTCAAGAAATATCCTGGCATGAAAGCATCTTGACAAACTCGCGCCCACAAACGCGACAGTCGCTTCCCTCTCTTTTATACTCGCTGCATCGCGACTCATGGTGCAGCAACAGTAATAGCAGAAGCGGTAGGACTTGGCGGTGTGCTTGCACCGAAAATTTTCCGGAACTTGCCTCGTTTTCGGTTTGTCGACGCAATAACAGTAGATTTGCGTAACGAGCTCGTAAACAAGTGGGGCGGTCTCAGTCACCCTCTTCTCTCTCCCTCTCTCTCTCTCTCTCTCTCTCTCTCTCTCTCTCTCTCGCGTAATATCATGTATTTATGCGTGACTTAGCGCAGCGCTGGCCCCCGTGGGCAATTATACAGTGCGCACTTTGTGCGCCACAAAGCGCCAAAATGAGAAGCAACAATTCACTGCCAAAACAGGTGGGGAGGCTGCTGCTGCTGGTGGTGGTGGAGAGCGCATAGATGCAATAAACGCCTAGGAGATACTTGGAAATTCCAGCGCATTTATCAATGCCGCTTACTCTCTCTCTCTCTCGCTCTTTCGGCGGCGTGCAGCGCAGCCGCGGGCGTTAATTCATGCGCGTGCAAGCATTGCGCGCCGCGTTAAGTGGATAAAAAACAGGCGCCGATATCGATCGGCTTGTGAATGCCTTTGCCTTTTTTTTCGCGTCACGGGCATATGGAAAAGAGGCGGAAAAAGCTTAATAGTTGTAATAAGAAAGGGTAGAACGAGTAGAGGCTTTGATGGATTCAACGTCATTGATTATCGCTCAATGACTTGGAAAACTTGTTTTTTGTAAAAAAAAATTAGAGCGCTCCATTTATTTTTTGATTTTGTGCGCGATGCTTTCAATATTAAATACGATTTTTTCAAGCATGATTAGAGAGAGATGATAGAGCGTACTTTGCAGTACCAAATGTTAACGATGAAAGCAGCTGAATATTTTTAGTAAATTATTAATAAATTGAAAAAGCAGTTTTTTTTTTAGATAATTAAGAATAATATTCGAATCGCACTAATTACTCCTGCACAAATAAACCGTTTCGATATACTACCAAATCAATGAGTGATACGCTCAAATACAGTATACATCAGTCCAAATAAAACAAACTAAATGATTCAAAGTAACGTCCGTCCAAAAGTTCACAAATTAATGAAACATTCAACATCAAAGCTGGTGCATTCTACGAAAAAAAAAGAAGAGTCCGTCACCGTGCTGTGGCCATTAAAAATTCGTCAGCTGAAAATATCGGATACTGTAGCAGATGTTTTCGCTTCTACAAATTAAATCGACTGTAAATTACGACTATAGATTAAAGATCGAGTTAATTTGCTAGATTAACCACTCATGCACGGATAGATGGAATATTTTACACGATTGCAATTTCTCAAATCAATAATATTTTTGAAGTACTAATAAATTTAAAATTTTTATTTTCTCTCTCGAAAACCAATACTTTTAAAATTTTTCCAAACTAAAACACATGCAAAATAGTAAGGCCGAAAGCTTTCATTTGCTTGTAGCAATTAAAAAAGTGCATATTGCGAGCCGACCGGGTCAAATTCATCCAGAAATGCAATTTGACCAGTACGAATTTTGCGCCTCCCGCAGTGACATCGAGAAGTGGAATATAGACCTAATTAACGGACGATCCGGCCGGGCCACCAATCAAGCGAACTCGCGACTCTCTCGTGCACGTGCGTGCGTGTTGTTCCCGCACCCCTATAATACACGAGGCGACGCTAGACCGGTAGACGAGATTTATGCACCGGATGTGACTCGACTCGCGTGCTTTATGGTTTTAAAATGTTTGACGTCGTCTGTCTTTCCTTCCTTTACTTCGTGTGTTATATATACGTGTATAGTACCATTTCCTATAGCGAACGAGAGAGAGAGAGAGGGAGAGAGAGAGAGAGAGAGAGAGAGAGAGAGAGACACGTTTGTACTAGCAGACTGCGGGGGTATGAGTATACAATGATATTGTCTACTCGGAAACTCGTTATGCCGCGATAAAGTAGTTGAGTCACGAAAATTGATACAGTGTAAGTAATTGTGTTTTAGCTCTCGAGGGTACCACCCCGATAGATTGAGAGTTTTCTGCCTCGTTGACGTTTCTAAAGTAGCGTGCATCGATTATTGGATATTTTAAAGTATCAACTTTCTAGCTTATATTCGATATTTCGTCCTTTTTTTCTGCTGCTGCGAACGAGCGAATATAAGTTGGATCGAATATGGCAGCAATTTATATAAAATATAAAGTATGCGCCCTTTGTACGCGAAATACAATCTATAATAACGGCGGAATAAACTTCGTTTGTACAAACTCGACGGTTTGCGAAATAATAGAAAAAAAAAACATCCCTTTTGCACGATGAAAAAAGCACGATATGAAATGATCCTTCCCTGACTGTGTGTAATGAAAAAATCTCCCGCGTCGAGAGGAAGAGAGAAAGCAACTCAACGGCAGTGGCTCGCGAACCTCTCGCCCTCCTCTTCCTTTTTTTTCTATTAGGAATTAACGCGAGATATGTTGATATTGCACTCGAGATATGCGCCGATATGAAGGCTGTAAGCGCCCCGGCGTATGATCTATTGTCGCTCTAGACTGCGTGGACTCCGGGCGCATAGAGGCCAATGCTTACGCCGCCAGTTGTGGAGAGATCAAGGCTCACGGATATTTGCTCGCTATGCGCCGAGATGCACGTACAAACAGACTCACACGTGTATGTGTGTGTGTGTAGTCTGAAAAAAGTGTTTCTTTACGCTACGCTCTTCAACTGTAACTCGATGCACTGTGTTTGTCGACGCTTCTTACGCGCTTGATCAAAAGTACGAAGAGCTGGTTTTTGCGCTTAATCTTGGAAGTAAAGGTTCTTTTTTGCTTTTTTTCTTTGATGCCTGAACTATTATTTTTTTATTTGTGCGAGATGATTCAGTGATTTATACTTACGAGAGTGCGCGTGTTTGGTTTTGAAACTCGTTTGGGTTAAAAAATAAAAAGTTACTCTAATCCATGAATGTTTCAGGTGACGAGTCGGCATAGAATATTGAATATTGAAAAAATGAAGCTAAAACAAAACACAGTCGTCATTCTGTATTAGTTTTTACGGGGACAGGCATATTTACTCTTCGAGCTCTATTGATTTTGACAATTGATTTTTATTTTTTTATATAACATGTTTGCGCTCCCTTCACTTTATACAATAGCCGCTGCGAGAGTTTTCTATGCGTTTTTTTTTAAACCACATTTTGTTTTACCAATGAATCTCGCACCAATTTTCCAATCGCACCCTCAAAAAATCCAACCATTTCATAGGTCGTAAAATCTCGTATACTGGATTCGAATTTCTACGATTTCTGACCGTTTTTTATTGTCGTGTCGCGTTTCTTTGTCCATTATTATTAAAAAAAATAATACATCGCCATCAGTTTCTTAATACTCGACAGAGGGTATAACGCGCGTATAAATAAGCTGCCTCCTTATTTATTCCGGAAAGTCCGAGCATAAAAATTCGATCGAGCCTTAGCAAAAGAGAGAGAGATTGAGAGTGCGAGAGAGAGAGAGAGAG
>UELV01080508.1:0-11243 GCA_900490015.1 Megastigmus stigmatizans
ATTTTGAATTATTGTCATTGCATTTTCCTTATGAAAAAAATTCATAAAGCTGAAAATTTCAAAATTTTTTAACTTTTTTTTCTTGAAAAACACGCCATATTTTTTGCAGGAGTATTTTAACAAAAAAACGGTATCACCATTCGAAAGAACAGCTCAAAATACGTCGGATATGATCTTTTTCAAATTTTTTCAAACCTTTTTTTTTCAGTTAAAAAAAAGCCTTGAAAAAGATGTTGAAAATTCGGGGTCTTTGTTGTTAATGGATTAATAGAGGGCGAGGTAGCGGCTATTTTGCATCCCTGCTGAATGTTGAGAATTTTAATTGCACGAAATTCGTCAAATTTTTCTCATTAAAATTTCGCTTACTAATAAGGTCTATTGAGAAGAAATTATATAGCAGATATACTAGAATTTATAGAATAGGCTTCACAATATGTAATACTAGCTCGATGAAATTAATAATTTAATGATTATGCATTCACTTAATTTTCGAGTAAACATAGATGTTTTAAATAAATAATGAAATTTTCATTCATAATTCATATAGTGTGCGCGGTACAGTTTCCGGAAAGCAAAATATTTCAAAGAACCCTTTTACATCTCGTTGGAAACATTAAAGTCTAATTCCTCCTTCGCATGATAATACATTTTAATTAACATGAACGCTATCGGCTCATCATAATCTTCTTTATCTCCAAAGTTTCGTCGTGTATGGGCATCTTAAAATGTCTCTTAGACAGGAAAACTTAGTTATATGCCAACATAAAAAAGGCTGAATTCCTTAATCCCGCAAAGGGAAGAATGATACCGGTACAACGTCAGCGAAAATTTTCATTTTCAAGCTCGTCGCAGCAGGCCGACAAACATTTCGCAGCGAAACGTATCATTAAAACCGTAAAAATCCGGTAAAGAGAAAAAAGCGCTGCGGGACACAAAGCCGTGCTTACGGTCCAACCGAGAAATTAACGAAGGTCCAGAGGCGCATCATTTTAATTAGAGACGCGCGTTACCTACATATGTATATATATAATAAATGAGGTTGCTCCGCGCGGAAAGACACGCGGACGAGTCACATCTCATTCTCGGTCAGTCGCCCTCGTGTGAGTGCGAGCGGGTATATGCATTACACATCTGCCGTATAAGTATAAGTATAGTTATACACTGCAGGTGCGTGTTTAGAGCGCGTGCGCCGCTCGCGGGAAAAGCGAGAGTCAGTCGAACGAGCGTCGAGAGCATAGCCCAGGCTCGTCTGAACTTGACCCAGAATCCCCGCGCAGGCGAAGCGCAGGCCGAGTTATACCCAGTGCTTTTCAGCCCGTATTATATACATGTTGTACATTCGCCAACATCGAGCATGGCTCTCTCTCTCTCTCTCTCTCTTTCTTTCTATGTGTGCCTGTATACATGTGTGTGTGTGTGTGTGTGTGCGTGTGTGTGTGTGTGCGTGTGTGTATGCATTCGAGTCGCGTGCGCGCTTCTGCAAAAATTTCTCTTGCCAAGCTGCGCGTGCGTTTGTGTGCGTCTCTCTGCGTGTGTGTGCGTGCGCGCGCGCGTGTGTGTGTGTGTGTGTATGTGGCAGGTGCACCGGCGACCGGGGAAGCTCGAAAGAGCGAGATTGCGAGTAAGAGGAATTGCTGTTAGCGCATTCTACGATAATCAACGCGTACGTACGCCAGAGAGAGAGGCAGAGAAAGAGAGACAGAGTTGAGCGGAATTAAAAGGCCAGAGTGCACTTCGCGCTACCTGCCTGCCGTCGACATCGCCGCCACCGCCGCCGCCTTTTCAAATTACGCTCTCAGCCAATTTTCGATATTACATTATCAAACGCCAGTATATACGGGGCTTCATCGACGATGAATATCTCATTTTTCAGCGCAGCGCTTCGGCTCTTCTACGCTAGATATGTGATGCCGACGAAACTGTAATGCATTCCGCTCAACAACTAGCCGCCTTTCTCTCGTATCGTTAAATGCATTTTTTATATCTATAGGATGTATAAGCACATTTTATTAAATTCTAACCATATAATAACTGATAAGTACATTTTCTTATCTCTTCCGGATAACAAAGTTGGTGCAATTGGTTTCAACGCCCTTATAACCGTGTAAATATTGACTTTTTTGGTTTCGTCGTGTTCTATTTGTTTCACGTAGTGAGTGAGTTACGCAAGACCTTTGCTCTTTTCTCCTTTCTTACTTATATGTATTGAGCAAATGCTATAAATACACAGCTATATAAACGAGTTGTACACGAAAGCGCGCGTTTATTTTTCGAGTTTGCTCTCTTTTTCAATTCGCTTGAATCAATGATAACAATGGAAATATGGTCCTATGAACGAAAGTTTCTACTAACTTTGGTTCACTTTTTCAAATCAATTTTTTGCACGAAACAGCTTTCCGCGATAGGAGCTGAACAAATGAAAGCTCGATGAATAGTTCTTTTTAATTGCGTTCGGATAACTGCGTATAAAACTTTATATAAAAATTGGGTCAAAGTTATACTTTTTTTTTGTGACGCATGAAATTGGTATATTCTATGTGTCTGTCTATTCCAAAATGATTCTAAATAGCGCTTGGTATGGAAATGAAATTAGCACATCCATTTATGAATATGCTACCCTAGCTTTCATGTAAAATACTCATATCCTATGTCATATATACACGTTAATGTATAGTATTAGCTGGAAACTAAGCTCAAGATGTGTTAATAAAACAAATATATATGTACATAAAAACATTTTTTTTTTAGTTTTACACACACAAATAAGTAAACATTTCAATAAGCTCTTTCAGTTTATTAAAGCGAAAGCAAAAAGTAATATACGTATATATAAGCAACGTTATTGCGAACTCGATTTTTAAATTCAGTCTTTTCACATTTTGAATATTTGACAGAGCGGAGGAGCATCACAGCCTCGTTTCCTCCGCTACACACAGTTTGGCATAATGATGAATACGCTTAGGGTGCGTTGGCTTTGAAGTTGCGTCTACCTCGAGTTGATTGCAGATGCCCGTGGCTACCGTGGACGCGAAGGTGGAATTATTTCGGTGTTTGTGTTTGTGTCTCTGTGTGTCTGTGTGTGCGTAAAAGCCAGTGACTCAACGGAAGGACAAGCGGCAGCTCGCGATAAAGTCATTCATCAGGGTCCGCATATATTATTCGTGCGCCGCGCCGTTCGTTGACACTTGCGCCGAATATCGCCTAAATTAGGAAGGTAATTGGGCAATCCACTTGACGAATGATGCCGGTCTAATCAGTCCCCGTGATTATGATACGCCGCTGAGTTCAGTTATTATGCTGCACTTTTCCAAATTGCCTCGCCTATGCGCGGCTGCCGTTTGACATTGGGATTTTCGCGGTGACGATTAAAAACTCATTTGACACTTTTAATTATACAGCTATTGACTGTTGGCCATCGCTTTAATTAAAAAAACCGATGCCAATATATTGGCACTTTGCTTCCTCTAATTTAATTTATATATATAAAAATTTTTAAACAAATTTAATTAACCAAATATTGAGAAACTATAATTCAATAAATTATATTTTAAAAGTACGTGAAAATACAAATAAAATGAGATATTAAACATCAAATTCCATCAAATCATTAATGAAATATAAATATTTGAAAAAAATTATCACCTGTTATACCATAATGAAGGAACGATAGAATCAATTATCAATTGAAAAAAACAATACATCGAATTGTGTGTAATCTAATGCTCTTTTAATCGCATATTATAAGTTTATTAAACATTAAACTTCCCTGAACAAAAAAATTTAAAAACTAAAAAACAAAAAGTAATTTTCTGAAATAAAACAAAAGAGAATCAATGAATCTTAGAATTTATTTTTCAGCCGTCATGCGACAAAAAACCGAGTAAACAAATATTTATACTTCGATATCGGTACATGCGTTCTCGAGATACAGAGGTATACTTGCATATACACGCATCACACACACACGCATACACACTGACACGAAAAAAAAAAATTTCTCAAAACTACTCAATTCTTTATCCAAAATTTTTAAAAAATGTTGTTAAGCATTATTGGAAAAAAAAATTTTCTCACCGATACAAAACTTCTCCGAGGAAGTAATACTAAATTCGTTAAAAAATACAGAAAAAATTAGATATACTTCATTTTAGAATGCTTTCGAAATCTTATAAGATGAAACAATTTCTTGGACTAAATTATATTTGATTGATATATAGTTTGCCCTACAATAAAATCAACATTTCAGCTAAAAACATTGTTCAATATTTGTATTCCACTTGAAAGTCGGCTGCTCTTGATTCAAGTATACGTTTGTTTCATATTCATATAATCGCGAGTATACTTTAACTTGACAGTGACTCACTTGTCGCGCGCGTTTTACTTTTAATTGCAGTTCAAGAACACGAGCTAAATAATCACGAGATTGACCGCGAAATGCTCGTTCCGCTTCCTGTATTTTGAGGTAAAGAATGTCGCGACACTTTGTCGCGTTATCTTTAGCATTAACATAAAATTTGATATCGCAAGGTGAATATCATAGGGGCCTGAGCTGTCGGGCCGAGCCGATAAGGAATTCAAATTCTCAGTTCAGCGGAATATTTCCGTACAGAGATAGAAAAAGACTGCCTCGCCTTTAAGAAAAACGATATGACCAAAATTCACATCAAAATCGATGGTGGATTCCGTTTTTCGTAAAAAGTAGTGAGCAGCTCTTATCTAAGGTAACCTTTTAAATCAACCATACTCCAGTCAAATAAACTTTTTTTTCATACATTTAACTTTGTACTTACTTTCTAAACTTATGTTAACAGAAAAATCCCTTTTATCAATAATTTTGAAATATGGAAATGTCCGGACTTGAATAAAATTAGGGACAGGTGAAATTATCGATCGTCATGGAATATAAACTGAGAAAATTCTCTTTTTATTTCACTTTTGCGACGTTTCGAGGACTTAAGAAATAAACCCTCCTCTTCAGGCTAACCAAAACAAATAAATAAAAAACACAATATTAAACTAATCATACGCGTCGCACTTATGTGACACACAAACGCAAACCTTCAGACTTATATCCTATTGCATAATCAGATCGCTATTTTTATTAAAGCTCCTCCACAAGGCCAATCAAAACTTATAAAAACTGAAAACAAACTTCACGGGAAAAATTAATATACTATTTAAAAATTCATTTCTATAAAAAATATCATAAAAACTTAAAATCGCGCAAAAATCACGCAAAAATCACTCTCTCCCACACCTCCACTATCCTCGCTCATTATATTACTAAAAATCGTTATGTAATTAAATTTAAAACAGTAGGTGGGGCACAAAAGTACATAAGTGTGCACACTCCGGAGGGTAGCTGTGCAATGACTAATTACTTACAAATTAAACGTTCGAGAGAGCCTTCCGAAATTTAGATGAAAACCATAAAAGAGGGGGAAAGATAAATTGTCGTTAAACTATAGATTTGAAACAAGAAAAGTGAAGCATCGCGAAAGGAAAACAGAGTCCAAATCAAACTCTGGGTTACCAGTGCACTATGCGAGGTGAAGAGGTACTTTCTCCTTATGTTTAGTGGGTATTTCTCCTCTCGCGACGTTGTGAATATTAGTCGAAAATTTGACATGTTATAACATATAACTATAAAAAACATAAACGTTAAGAATATTTTTTAATAAGATTTAAAGTAGATTTATATACATTTTTTTAAAAATTTGTATCTTCAATTCTATTTAATGTATTATTGTAATAAAAAATGTTCATCATTTCGGAAAACTCCCTTTTCATTTTCCGCGTTCGTTATCTATAATTTCGACATTGTCAAAGTATATTTGATGTTTTGTTAGATAAACGTGTTGAGCCAATGCTGATATTTCTGAGATGTTTTTTACATCCCGCTTGTGCTCGTCCCTACGTTTTCTCAATTTTCGCTTACACATACCTATGTAAATACATTCGCAGTCGTTACAATTAATCTTATAAACTATATTGCTGGTGTCTAATGGGTCTAAAGTGTCTTTGCCCAGTTTAATAATGCTATTTAATTTATTAACAGTCTTGTTAATATTACCAATACCGTACTTTCTCAAAATGAAATTAATAGTCGGAGTTAAATATTTTATGTAATGCAGAACTATGCTACATTTAAAACGTCTATTGGTGATTTTGTTTGGAGTGTCAATATTTTTATTCAAATTAACAGTTATCCTCTTTCTAATATATTTATTAATAAAATTAATTAGGTAATTATTAGCTATGAGAAACTTTTTTACCATGTCAATATTCTCTCTATGAAAACGCTCGACTGAAAGCCCTTGACATATGTCAATCAAGTTACAAATAATTGCTATCTTTTGTGCATAAAGAAAATTAATGTACCTCCCCAATGCCGTCGGCTTTCAATTACTGTTATTCTTTATGCATTCAATATCAAAGAAACTCAATTTATTTAAATTTTCACGTTCGACTGTAAATTTAAGTGCCGAATGGAAAGACTTAAAAGTATCCGAAGTAGAGTCAATTTTGTCATTTTTTATTATTAAGAAACAATCGTCAACATATCTTTTGTATAAGCAAATGTCATTTTTTATCGATTTTAAGCAATTTGTTTCGAGGGCTTCCATAGTGATCTCTGCAAACCATGGGCTGGTGCAGAAACCCATCGGAGCCCCCATAACCTGTTTATAGAATTTATTATTAAACTGGATGTAGGTTGAATTTAACAACAAATTGATGCCGTCCAGGAATTCTTGTTTTGATAAATTTAGATAGCTTTTTAAATATTTCCATTTTTTGGCTAACGATTGTAAAATGAGATCCTTAGGCAAGTTTGAAAAATTTCGGAAGGCTCTCTCGAACGTTTAATTTATAAGTAATTAGTCATTGCACAGCTACCCTCCAGAGTGTGCACACTTATGTACTTTTGTGCCCCACCTACTGTTTTAAATTTAATTATATAATAATTTTTAGTAATATAATAAGCGATGATAGTGGAGGTATGGGAGAGAGTGAGTGATTTTTGCTTAATTTTTGCGCGATTTTAAGTTTTTGTGATATTTTTTATAGAAATGAATTTTTAAATAGTATATTAATTTTTCCCGTGAAGTTTGTTTTCAGTTTTTATAAGTTTTGATTGGCCTTGTAGAGGAGCTTTAATAAAAATAGCGATCTGATTATGCAATAGGATATAAGTCTGAAGGTTTGTGTTTGTGTGTCACATAAGTGCGACGCGTATGATTAATTTAATATTGTATTTTTTATTTATTTGTTTTGGTTAGCCTGAAGAGGAGGGTATATTTCTTAAGCCTTCGAAACGTCGCAAAAGTGAAATAAAAAGAGAATTTTTGCAGTTTATGTTCCACGACGATCGATAATTTCACCTTTCCCAGTTTTACAAAATAAAGGAATAATAAATTCAACTATACTTAATTTGAATAAAATTATACCATTATTTCTTTCCAGATAATGTTAAATCTTTTTATATTTCGATCTCATATAATCCAACGATTTAATAGTATTCGATAATAACTTTTCATTTCAGCTGCCATCGGCAAAATTTTCAAACCACAAAAAGTAAAGCACCGAACCGCTCGAGTATTCGCAAAACGTCGACGAAGTGAAATATATTTGAAATAAAACAAATTTGATTAAACTCAATTAAAGCACTCGCAGATCCCGGTAGGGACCTTTATCGCTGCAAGTAGTTAAAGAAAGTTAGGTCGAATATATATGAGAGTGAGAGGGAGAAAGATAGAGAAATATATAGCGAGCCGAGCGAGTGGCTTCGCGTTTATAGAGGAGACTTTATAAAGGAATTCGCGGCTTTTAAGCTGTCGATCGGCGAGACGGAACATGACGTCAAAAAGAAAAACGGTGATACCGGTGCTGACCAACCGGCTCCCGAGGAGTTAGCCTCTTCTGTACACACTTTCTCTAGCGAGTGCACGAAATTAAGTTGTAGAAGTTTAAGGGATGCGTAACTTGTCGCGTCTCTCGGTCTGCGCACTAGTAGGGCTTCTGGAACCTGCAGAGAGACTTTGACCAAGAGCCGGTGTCGATTAGAGTCGACTCAAACTCCTGGTACCGCCGCCGGAGTCGAACACATACCAGCCAATCACCGCTCGATTCACACTGTGAAAAATTCAATTTTATCGAGACTCCCGGATGACTCGTCTCTATGTAGCGCTAGGGGTTCGAGTTTCCAAGCGGACGACAACAAATTTTCCCAAAGCACAGCCAATCAGCTCCGGAGTCGGTCGTCGCTGATAAAAAGCTTTTCGCGATGTATCAGGCTACAGCGATAAACTACTCGCAGGCGCCAAGACGATGTTTTTCCTTTTGATCCTCTCTTTCGAGTTATTTTCACGGTTGCTCCCCTTCGACGAATCCTCTACTATATTTTCGGGAATGAGATTTTTGTTTTCGAGAATTGTTGCGTTTGAATTGTGTTTTACTTCTATTGTTTCGTGAAATAACACAGATTAAAAGGACGGTTTAATGAAATGTACACGAAGTTTCGGGTTTAAGATAAATTTCAGTTTCAAACAATTCCATTATTATTTCAGATTTTATTAAATCAATTAAGCTTCGTTGTATTGCGATACTTCACGTACTTGGAATTCCTGTTCGAATTAAAACTAATTGATTATTATTGGCATGTATACCGTTATCTTAGATATTTTCACATTTATCTCTATTAATTAATTTACCAAAATATTTATATTATGAAACGAACAAATTTAATTTGTTCAAACAAAAACTGTAGCTGTTCACTATCTCGAGCACAAATATTTTTATTTCAATTAAATCGTATACACGAAGTTAAAAGTTTTTATTTTATTTATAGGTGTATCGCAGGTCGCATCGCGCAACTTTTAATCCAGAGAGCCATTGACTGCGCGCGGCAACATCAGTCAAATATGCGGATCCAATATTTTTCCACTCCTCCTCCCCCCCCCCCCCCGGTTATGGATTATTTGCTTATTTTCGCATTAGCCTCTTAAAAGCAGCGGGCAAGCCGATACGCGGGCGCATAAAACGAAGCGATTCGATCAAATTCGATCAAGTCTTCCGCGTCCAGAGACTGTCGAAGTTATTCAAGACCTCCGCGCGCGATATATGAACCCGACGAGTGCAGTCGACTATCGATCCCTCTCCAGTAGTGCAGCCACGCGCTACGAAATTTTTCGCGCATGAAATATGCATTTCAATCTCTTGGGCTGCGGCGGGGAGGCTGCGGCGGCACAGGGGATGAACTTGAAAGGCCACATTGGTGTCGCTACACAAAGGCCTGGGCATTTATGTATTCCTTTTTTTTTCTCTCGTTTTCAAGGGCATGGTTGTTGGTGCCGCAAAAGTTATTCCGCGAGTATATCGATTAGGCGCGTCAAAGCTTCGTCCCGCAAACTCTGCTCTTGGTACTGCACACATACATAGATAGGAAGAGAGAGAGAGAGAGCGGCTTTGCCGAAGCGCAGTTAAAAGAGATTTCAATGTCAGACAAACGATTCGTAATAAACCCACTTTACCCGATGACCTAGTCCTCGTAGCCTGGAATTGTGACTCGTTGCGAGCGCTGCGGCTATGCAACTTGTCAAGGTGATGGCTCACCGAGCGCCGCGGCATATATCGAGTTCGGTGAGTGCACAATGCCGATAAAATATCGCGGCCCTCCACGTGTAGCTCTGCAGTGTCAATTTCTTTTTTCTTCTATTGTCTAGCTGGAAATCGTCGGATTAACATGTGCGGCATATGAGGCGAGTTGAAAACCAATGATGGAATAGGATACCTATCGCAGTTTCAATTTCAAGATCAATCATGAATTGAGAGGATATTTTTTTAAGTTTTTTACACTAAAGATGTAGTGTAACCGATGCGTTGGGATTGATACAACGTTTTTGTAGTCGATAAATTTTGATTCACAACGAAACATGTACGACGGAAAATTAAAAGGTCAGATTTAACTATATATTTATTATTCGTACATGTCGTAAGCTGAAAAAGTTTAAAGAAAACGAGTGTCTGACTTATCTAGGCCATTACTACTACAGATTAGCGACATTGTCGCAGCTAATTGTAAATTCAACTTTTGCCAAGTGGATATAAGCCATGCGCCTTGGGCGTTGAGCTTGTTAAAGTGTATTTTTTAAATTAAGAAGTTAGTTTTGTACTAGAAGAAGAGAAAGAGAGAATGAGCAAAGAAATAAGATCGTTAAGGTAGAGAGCGAAGTCTCGAGACGCGAGAGTACGCAATAACTTGGCAAGCGAATAGCGCGAAGTAGGTCGGACGATACTCGAATGTCCTCCGCCGCGCGAGAAGCCAAAGCAAAGTTTTCCGATTCGAAGGACTGCTGCGCTTTCTAACATACAAATAAATAAATCATCGATTTGCCCACTCGATATTCGTCAACGTCTCGCGGCTGTAAGCGCGAATCTACGCCGCTGCACTGTGCACCTTGGCTTTTATCTATACGGGCGGTGGTATACGGCTGGACGAACAAAAGTCACAATACACATTGTTACTCGCCGTCGCGCGCTTATTTTGTTTCGACCAAACTTAGCTCGTATTTTTCCATTTGATTTGTAGCTGTCCAAGCTAGATACATATTATAAAATATATAACTGATATTAAAAAGAAATTTCAAGTAAATCAGAAATAGGGTCTAGGATGATGTACGGAAGACACGAAAAAAAAGGTACTTGTACTTTTAGACGAAGTTTTGCTGACAGTTTATCAAGATTATAAATCCTATTTAGTTATTTTTTACTGCTTGAAAATACAGATAGAATTATTACAAATATTTGCTGCTAAATGTTATTTTAATGAAACTCTTGTCGATTTAGCTTCGATAATTCCAATAGCGCAATTTTTTTTTCTAAATTCCAGAAAAATTATTTGATAAAGTCCTAGGCGGCATATCATGAAGCCAGGATATGTAAATACGTCAGGCTTCTTTAAAGCGCTTTTCCAAGTTTTTCGACTCCTGATTTTCATAAAGCTCTCGAATGACTGAGGAAGCTTATAACGCTCTTAACTTACCCACAAGTATATGAATGAAAACGCAGCAGCTGCGCTTTACCCACTCTCTGCGGTAGGTATTTTTGTGAAGAGCCGCGGAGCAGGAAAAAAAAAAGCCGCAGAAAAGAGCATGACTAATTGAAAGGTCGAAGGCAAGTAGACGTAAATTGTAGCATTTACAAATCGCGTATAGGGAAGGTAGGAGGGAAGTGTGGGGTGGGAG